>MQTX01000153.1:1577307-1629140 GCA_009735665.1 Angiostrongylus cantonensis | reverse complement strand
TATATATATATGTATATGTATATATAATGTACTATAAGCGCTAAATACAATACGCTAAGAACTAACTTGTGTATTTCCACCGCTAACATATAAAACAATTGGATTATCAGCTCCAGTGATAAGACGACCCATTTCGATATGACCTATACAGTGGTTAACAGGAATCAGTGGTAGAGACCAAGTTAGTGACAAGCAGCGAGCCACAACAGCTCCGACCTGAAATGTCGCTTTTTATGTTCATATGACTGCCAGTGTGATCCACTATCTCTGCTTCAAAATAGTATGCAACGCACCTGTAACGGCGCGCCCATTCCTGGTCCCTTGGTATACGCAATAGCATCAATTTCCCCTTCTGGATTATTAATTTTGGCATCTTTTAGAGCTTTAGTAAGTATTCGTAAAATCTAAAGAAAAGCGGAAACTATGAAAACAATTTTCAAATGAGGACAGGGATAGAATTGGCATAATACTTTGATAAGACCTACTTGCTGACGGTGATGTTGTGCAGTCTCGCTGGGTCTAAAACCTTCCCCAGTCATAGCATGAAAAGTCGATCGCGGATTGGATACCACTTCACCGTCTCGCACAATGCCAACCTTCATTAGATAGCTTTTATAGAACATCTTATGCCAAAACTTATGTCGCTGCCCGAAACAAAAATCCTCACGCCTATTTTGTTCGCTGAGCCTTCGATTCCCAGTACACATACCATCGCTTCTCAAATAAAATGTCTCAGTAGAAGAAGTTGTCGCCCTCTCTTAGAAAAAAGAAATTGTTCAGAAAACCAAATAGATCGTATCCGTATTCCCCATAACTCTCCACAATGCTAATGATAAAATCTGATCCATACTTAAACACTTACATTGAAGCAGCGAATGGACTGAGATGACGAAGCTCCTCGATTGCGCTCAAACTCCTCACGAATTCTTAAAACGAAATAAGTTCGATCCGTATATTTCAAAGTCTTCGAATATCGTATTATATCACGATATAGATTTAGTACCTAAAAATACAATATTCGATGGAAAGAGACCCGTACGCTTACAAGAAGTTCCGAACACAGGAACTGAGTCCCAGAACTAATTCTGGTACAGTCCTTACCTTCAACCGCTGCATAGAAAAGGAGCTATTTGCATGGCAGGTCTCGGTCCGTAGAATCTAAGGACACACCATGTCAGGATCTATGGAGGATTCACATGGAATATGAAGGTTACTCCTTCTTTTATTCGCAGAATGTCGCGGTTATATGTAACCATCATGTAAATAACCCATCCACATAGAATTAAATTTAATGAAAACTTAAAAAAACATTAATCCCCGCACAAAACACTAAACTGTGTTCATGATACACGAACACGATATATGATGAAGGGTTACGTGTCTCATTATACTACCATAGGATGCCAAATGAATTTCACAGTACGACCTATGAACACTGATGATACCATGAAAGGACGTTAAAAAAACATTAGAATAATCAATTTCCATTCATATCACAAGTGGTATGTATACTGGCTATAACAACGAAAATGAAAAAGCAGACATACATTAGGCGATTATTACAAAGAACACTTTGGAATGAAGGCTACTCTGCCTAAAACGGCAGATGCTCGGGGATACAAGGTAATGGAAGCAAATGGAAACGTAAGCACCTTAAAAATCAATAAAAACAGCTAATCGGATTGCTTAATCCTTCTAAACATGTACATAGAAGGATAGACATATCGGATACACCTTTCGTAAACTCCAAAGACACAAGAAATTACGAAAATTCTTTTGTTTATGTCTCATACCGGTCCCAGTACGGTGCTCAATTTTACTATCCAAAATCTGAAGAAACTGTAGAAAAGATAAATGGAAACGAGATATGAAATCGCCCATGCTCCATAAACAATATGATGTTGCGAAGCCTAAACAGTAAAGAAAGCAGATTTAGTATAAAAAATTGTGACACCACATCAGACTTGTAGCATTTACGCAGTTGAAGTGAAACCCACAGTCGTAGCTGTCATGACAGTCAATAATACAGAAAATATTAAGGTCGTCACCGCTGTAACAAGATAAATTAAAGCACGGCGTCTTGCGAACCCACCAACAGTTGACCTTAAAAAACGACAAGTATAGAAAAAATAAGCGGTCCAGCATTAAAGTCAGAAAAATCCAAATTGAAGAAAGACTTTTGACAAAAATTGAGGCATTCTACATAAGATAATTTTTAAAAAAAAGAAAACGACCAACTTTCTTTTACAGTGAGGACAGTGCGCGAGACTATTATTCAGAGTATTGAAGAGGAATACTTCAGAACAATGTGCGCATTGTACGCGACAACTGCCTGCCGGGGCCCGTATAGCACTACCTTGAGGTTCACGATGACCTAAAAATTCCCCGTTCAAACAGTGTTAAATGACCAATTTGCTAGAAAAAAAAGACCTATTCATCAGCTGATCTACTTCAAATTGATGGAAACCAAAATATGCAGAGTAGGAGGATTGGAAGATCTGCGCAGCTAGAAATGTAACAGCTAATTTGGTATCACGTCATCGTTCACCTGCTTCCATATCACCAAATTCATTTATGTTAAAACATGAAATTTTTCCACTGATAAGTTAACACGAAGTTGACAAAAAACTTTATTCGGCCAAAGTTTCGAGACTTTCGCCTTCTTCAGAGCCGTACTGATTCGAGATGATTGTTTACAGTTGTTGATTCCGATTAGGTACCGCCGATTAAGACTACTTCGTTTGGGTGGTGGTCCTATGGATTCGACCCGATGCCATTAGGAAGACCCAAATAAGAAGAAAGAAGAAGTATGGACAATCGACATGAATCAATCAGGTTCTGAAAATAGGAAAGGGACAGAAACGTTAGCTGAATAAAGTTTTTTATGGACCACACATATTTATGAATCGTCTTTTATCAACCATTAGCCACAAAAAGGTTTACTAGTGAATAAAAAAATAATACAAATACCTTTTCTTTCGATTTCTTAACTAAGCGTATTTTCGACTACAACCGATAATTCACCATCTGCATAAAACAGGAATTGCGATCGTAATAGGTTTCGAGAATACCTTGATTTTGTCCAGGAGATATACGATTTTCACAAAACATTCTCCCCATTCTACGTTTGGTTAAAATTTAAATTCTCGAAAAATGAAGCAGAAATCCCAATTTATAAAAATTCCTATGCATGCGCTCCGCACGGCCCAACGTCATCGTGTCGGATGAACCTCCGTTTGTTTCGATGTATTTGTTTTTAAAATACGAAATCCAACGTAAAAAGAACGGAGTAAAACATTTTGTCGAGTTCAGAAAATCAAAGAATTACAGAACTTGCAATTGGTTGAGATAGATTTGCTAGTTCTGATTTTCATCAACGAAGTTCATAGTGAACAAACAGTGTTCGCTTAGAGTTCCAAACGGTATTACTTTTGCACTGGAGTCAATTCGTAGAACTCCGAATGGGCATAACGTGGAGCCTTGAATCTCTATTTGAAATGTGCGTTTTCGGCATCTTTTCTCAACCACTAATAGAGACATGTTGTGAACTAATAGCTAATAACTTGGAATCTGAACGATTTTTTTCTTTTGTAATATGCAACACTTGAAAATGTTTCAAAAACATATAACTACACCAACAGAGGATCCAGAGCATAAATTTGTAATTTAATGAAGGAATTTGAAAAGAAATAGAAATTAATGGCAGTTAATTTTATTAATTAATTTTAATTTACTAATTTAGTATAGAACCCAAATTACACGAAAACTTAAAAAATACGAAAACGCTTTTTTTAAGTGAGGAGGAGAAATGGACGACATAAATCACATGTGATTCATTACACACCTGAAAAAAGAATTACCCCTTCCTCAACACGAAATTAGGAGTGGTCGTGAATGTGTTAATTCTTTTCATTTCATTAATCATATCCCACCCTAACTTCACTCCAAAAATTGGATATATTTCCTATCCCTCACTAAATACTGTGAATGAAAAGAAGGTATCTCAATTACCAAGTGTTATGACACGTCGACAATTCCCACGTGGACAAGCAATACGCGTCGATGCAGCTTTACAAATTAGTAGGCAATTACATGGACAACGAACGTACCTTAAAAAACGTATGGTAGTGGAACTAGTAGTGAAAGAAATAGCTCTAAATAATAGCATTGAAATACAAATAAGAGCAACATTAAAAAGAATGAAAAGGGAACAAACTTCTTGCCAGCAGGGGCCGGACGAATAGGGGTAGCTTCATGACAAGCGCTACACTTAACGACGTGCTGGGAATCGCGGCCGTTCAGCTCAATTTGCTCCTCGCAAACACGACATGTAACTGTTGCGCCTAGTGATAACAATTTTAAATGACTATTTCGATAGAAATACAACTACACCTGGGAAGCGAAATTAAAGCAGACACCTGACGTGCGTCGCTCGCCTGTATCCTCAACATTCTCAATGCTTCCACGGTGCGCGGGCTCTGCTCCATCATTTTGCTCCACATACGGCTGTGTTCGTTTCTCATCTTTCAGCAATGGAACATTCTCGTCAGGCACATCATCGCGATGCATCCTCACTTATTTAGCCTGGAAAAAGAGCCTTTCTACAAGACATTTAATACCACACACTTTCATAACATTCAAACGACTACATATTTCCTTCTAGATGTCACAAATGACATAATGCACAAATATGAGAGGTAACTACCGCCAAATACTCCGCACAGACCACAAGTGGGACATCAATTTTTACATAGAGCAAAATTACTACGACCAATGTCAAAGTTGTCATCATCTTAGTTCCGCGCTAACTAAAATGGAGATGATTGCACAAGAATGAGATTATTCTGCGTTTAAAGTAATACCGAGATTACTAAATATCGAGAGTAATTACTACAAAACAACTATATTTAAGCATTGAAAGAGCTATAGTTTGAGGAAGTGAAAGCCTAGAAACGCGTATTGGACAAGTATAAGAGATTCTATTTTAGACTAAATAAATCTATTTTACAATCTATGAAAAGATTTATCTGTACGAATAAAGTAAAAAAATTAAAAACTAAGTAGGAAAACATGCTTGCCATAGTTGCACTAGCCCACTCAAGAACAACGAAACAGCAGAGCGTCAAGCTGTCACAATAAATTCTTGCAAGTCTATGAAACAGAATGAAGCGATGAATACAGTACTTAATTAAATGTGTACAAAAAGCATAAACTAGTAGTAAATGGGGAACGTATCACAACAAGAGAAACTGAGGCACACATAATATCAGAGAATCAAGCTCCAAGAATGATAGGAAATTTAAGCAAAGCATTGAGGGCTAGCCAATAAACTCAAACGAGGAGTCACGTCCATCGTTCCCACCATTCTGAAATGGTATTTTCATGCGTCCCGTTCCAGATCGAAAACAAAAACAATGGTGTGGTTCTGAGACAGAAATGATGACACTCACTTGTTCAGCTACTGCCAGCTGCGCCATATGATAATGCCTCTTCCGCAATTCTGCTAACCTCTTTCGCTCCATTACCAATTTTTGCTCTAGTTCTAATATGTGTACCTAAAAACACATCAATGCAACTAATTTCTCCCAAGCATCGGACTACTTCAGTACGAAACAGCTTTTCATACGAAAAAAAAAGCACTTCTGGTTCTTTCGAGGTAAACGAACCTGCGATTCCATCTCCTCTTTCTTCGCTTCGTGAAGGGTCAGATTTAAAAAGTCAAGGTTCTCTGCAATAATAAATGGGAACTAAACGATTAAAAAGTAGAAGAAGAATGCTGTTAACAAATTATCTCACACTATTCCCATGTACTTGAAGAAAGAGACCAAGTAGTAAGGAAAATTAGATGTTTACAAAACTTAACGCTCACTTCAAATAATTTGAAATGATAAATATGAGAAAAACTACCTTCCTCATTCAATGTAGTTTGGCCGTTCTTAACAGCTGCCACAACTTGAGCAGTGCATTGGTTAACGTTCTTTGACGACGTTGTTAAAGCAGCAAGTCTAATAAATTAGTCCAAAATTAGCGAAAACATAAGATCGAAACAATTACGAACGAACTTCTGCGAATCAGGATCGGCTTTTACACGACTTGAGACAAAAAGCTGTGCCGTAGAAGCAGCAATTTCCTGAGCAGCAACGATCAGATGCTCGAATTTTCCTCAAAACAATAGAAAACGTTATAACAGGATAAAATGGAACACCCACCATTCAACCTCAGCATTAATGATCAACACCTTCTTGGATTATTAAGCCTACACGAAGTTGGTAAAAACGTTCATTTGGATAACGTCTCAACGTCTTCGTCTTCATCAGATCCAATGATCCGACTCAGCAGTCCACGTCACCGATTCGAATGTTCTTCAACAGAGCACTGCTCGAATGAAGCAACCCCACCCTGCAGCGCTGTTTTACAGAAGCTGGTTGTTGGTAGTGACTGTTTGTCGATAATAAATAATATTGATTGTTACTATAATTAAAGAAGGCGGGTGGCGATCATCACGAGCATAGTTTGATCCCACTGTGAGCTCATCAAGCTTCTCACTCCTCCGGCGCCACGAAAAAGAAAATTGCAGTGAACTTGTTCATAATAAATAATATTGATTGTTACTATAATTAAAGAAGGCGGGTGGAACAGTGGCACTGGTGGCGATCATCACGAGCACAGTTTGATCCCACTGCGAGCTCATCAAGCTTCTCACTCCTCCGGCGTCACGAAAAAGAAAATTGCAGTGAACTTGTTCGGGAACAAACACTCTCTGCAATACAACGCTCTATCCAGAATATCTCAGGATTCCAGGAGTAATCGACTCAACTCGTATTCAACGACATTCATAATGAGAGGAAAATCCTGAAGCAGTAGACGAAGCCACAAGTACAACGATAGAAGACCTTCGTGGATCACGCATATATGTATTTACATATGTATACACATATACATATACATATATATGTATATATATATAAATCATTCATTGAAAAAACAGTGATTTGCTGTTCTCTTTGTGATGGCCAATATAATGCCGACTGCTGCAGAATCGATTGTCCATTGAACAACAAATCACTGTCAACAGACATTCATTATCTACAGCAACCATCCTGTATAAAAAAACGTAGACGAGTTGCCTCATTCGAGCAGTGCTCCAATGAAGATCAGAGTCGACACGACGACGAAAACGCCATAACGAGAAGAAGAATAACTTTGGACCATCGAGCCGGATTATCGGCTCTGAAGAAGATGAAGATGTCCAAACGTTAATTGAATGAACATCTTTATCAACCTCGTGTTAGCATAATCAAAGAGATAAATATATACATGCATATATATGTCTATATGTATGCATTTATATATATATATATATATATGTGCAAACATTACCCTGTCTAGTGACTACTCCATCAGCTGATTCAACTAGTACACGTGCTGCTAAGCCTACAGTTTTTGCCGCAGAAAGAAGACCCTGGAAAGCAACTTTGTCAAAAAAAAATCCCATAGAAGTCGTGATATCCTCGCAAAACTTTCAAATTTTACCTCCGTCCACTGATGATTCCGTTTATAGAAATCCTGTGGAGATGCGCCACCTTTGCCAGCAGCAACAATTTCACTTTGGAGCTCTTTAGAGGCAGCAACTAATGCCATGATTGCGGCTATTAGTTTTTGACAGCATCCGAGAATCGTCTCGTTCACTTCTAATCTGGAACGATCTAACTGATACAGATGTTAGAGATAAGACTTTCAGAATCATCGCTTAACAAAGAAACTGTCGCCCTATTAATTGCGTTGTTCTCCATGAAATATCTAATCTTAAAGTTTTAAGGAATATATAGCTAATTTGGGAAAGCAAGTGGCACAGTGGTTAGAGGTGCCTTGCAATACCCGTCACTGGTTCGTCCTCACGCCTTGGGTACAACTAGCCAATTAACGTCTGGAATCACCACCATATTTGTCTGGTAGCTTGCAGAATGTGCAACTTTCTCTTCTATGTGTTAACGATATTTTTTCCGAATGTTACAGCATTATATTGGCAAGTTCAATTCTATACACGTTTGCTCTGCATAGCCTAAGTTATAGTTTTCGAAAAATAAAGTAATCGCAGGCCCTAGCTAGTTCGTAACCGCCTGTATATGTACAACGCAGAATTGCATAATTTGCCCCAACGATAGAGACGATGACTGCATGAGCTCCAGTACAGTTTATCTGATCACCTATAAGACACGCGGAAAGATGAATTCATTGGCGAAACGGGCAGACCACTCTGTGTCCGCATAAAAGAACACCAAGTCGGCAAACGTAATCCAAATATCCCATAAGCACGCATAGGACCCAGAGACATAAGCGGAAGGACTTTGAAGTACGTGTCACGATCTTCGCACAGGCATCGAGAACACAGGCGCGCAAAACTCTCGAGACGTTCTGGATTAATTCCAGAAATCCGAAAATGAACCGCAAGGAAGAACGCCTCACTATTACACGTGATACTGGGCAGTACATAAGCCTGTTATTCTGATGGGAAGGGCACATTGCGCCTCCATGTGAATTCCGTGCGGTGGGTCTCCACGTAACATACCCAGGGGAAGCCTCATAGAAAGTGGTGAGTGTGCAAAGAAGCTATTCTGTGTGATCGAAATCCTGCTTTAGTGAAATAACAACTCTAGAGATAAAAAGGTCCCGTTCAACCTGCCCTTCATTTCAAATGACCGTCCATGTACAACGCAGAATTGCATAATTTGCCCCAACGATAGAGACGATGACTGCATGAGCTCCAGTACAGTTTATCTGATCACCTATAAGACACGCGGAAAGATGAATTCATTGGCGAAACGGGCAGACCACTCTGTGTCCGCATAAAAGAACACCAAGTCGGCAAACGTAATCCAAATATCCCATAAGCACGCATAGGACCCAGAGACATAAGCGGAAGGACTTTGAAGTACGTGTCACGATCTTCGCACAGGCATCGAGAACACAGGCGCGCAAAACTCTCGAGACGTTCTGGATTAATTCCAGAAATCCGAAAATGAACCGCAAGGAAGAACGCCTCACTATTACACGTGATACTGGGCAGTACATAAGCCTGTTATTCTGATGGGAAGGGCACATTGCGCCTCCATGTGAATTCCGTGCGGTGGGTCTCCACGTAACATACCCAGGGGAAGCCTCATAGAAAGTGGTGAGTGTGCAAAGAAGCTATTCTGTGTGATCGAAATCCTGCTTTAGTGCTTTCTCCGTTTGGTTATGGACTTGTTTGACCGAATAGATTGCTGTCAACTTTACCTTTCCAGGCTCTGAGGAAGGCGAAGCCCGCCGAAACGTCAGCTTATTCGTAAATAAAGAATAGAAATAACATCTCGCGTTTGCTCAACAAGAATACGAAGAATTACTTGGTCAATGTCGAGGTTAATAGAGAGTCTGTTGTGAGAGTCACAGTTTTCTATAAATCTGTGACGAATTTTACACAATAGAAATTCGGGTGTCTGGACAGCAACACCGAAAAATTCAGTTCTATTTTCATCATTTCTATTTTGTAGAAGCGCATTGCAAACGTTTTGACGACGATTTTAATGCTATATGTTCAGTCTCCACGTGACATACCCAGTGGAAGCCTCATAGAAAGTGGTGACTGTGCAAAGAAGCTATTCTGTGTGATCGAAATCCTGCTTTATTGCTTTCTCCGTTTGGTTATGGACGAAAAAACTTGACAACATACTACAAAACTGACACTGCAAAAGCTGAACAAGTTGAGCTACGAAAATTTGCCTGATCAACCATATCCATCGAAGTACTCCCTAAACACCCGTCGCTTTTTAAATTTCTAATTTTTTAAAAAATTTCTGCACCTATTTCAGTAAATATTCAAAACTAAACCATTGCCGAGAATGTTTTTGTCCGTTCCACTACTTCAGAATTCTTGGGTACACAAAATGACCTGGTGACACCTTGAAAAAAAGATGTATCTTCTAGTGTTTTTTGTTATGCCTCCCAACGGTTTCCCGCATCATCTTGGCTGGCAGATGTTCCTGGATGTCGGACTGTGAAAGGGTCTCCCAAGCTGAGGAGTCCAGCGTTTCAATCAGGAAGCCTAGCTAAGACTAAACCAATACCAAAATCCGCCATTGCCCTGGTATCAAAGTCGCATGGCGGGAAATCTCCTCTTGATCCAAAAGGGCGACACCACTGCAGGTGGTGAAGACCTGGGGCAGACTTTGGCCAGGCTGACATCGGGATTCCAGGGAACCACAATGGCTTAACTACCAAATCTCCGAAAAATGGAGATTATGCTGGGGCCCGCACAACCAGTGAGGATGGGCCATTCAAGTATCAAGTAAGAAAATATTATGAATGATAGATTTGTGTTCGAGCTCAGCTTTAAGTGATTCATTTCGTCCCTCTTGGTCTCGTCCACTACTTCAGAATTCTTGGGTACACAAAATGACCTGGTGACACGTTGAAAAAAAGATGTATCTTCTAGTGCTTTTTGTTATGCCTCCCAACGGTTTCCCGCATCATCGTGGCTGGCAGATGTTCCTGGATGTCGGACTGTGAAAGGGTCTCCCAAGCTGAGGAGTCCAGCGTTTCAATCAGGAAGCCTAGCTAAGACTAAACCAATACCAAAATCCGCCATTGCCCTGGTATCAAAGTCGCATGGCGGGAAATCTCCTCTTGATCCAAAAGGGCGACACCACTGCAGGTGGTGAAGACCTGGGGCAGACTTTGGCCAGGCTGACATCGGGATTCCAGGGAACCACAATGGCTTAACTACCAAATCTCCGAAAAATGGAGATTATGCTGGGGCCCGCACAACCAGTGAGGATGGGCCATTCAAGTATCAAGTAAGAAAATATTATGAATGATAGATTTGTGTTCGAGCTCAGCTTTAAGTGATTCATTTCGTCCCTCTTGGTCTCGTGATATTACCACTGCAAAGCCATACAGTTACCCGTTGTTAAAACACTTACAAAAATTAGACAAATGCAGATAGCACTAAACAGCCATGAGCATTACATGACAATGTTCTTCAAACATATCACTTTCGCCGTGCGGCATAATTTAAATCTCAATAAGCAATAATAACGAAAGTTCACATTCCATAAGCTTGGAACCTTACCCAATATGGCTCTTTTCATATATCTGATAATAAAAGTTATAATCTTCCCAGTAGAGATTCTCAAAATTAACATAGCACGCTTTTCAACTACATCATCACCGTCGTCGATTGACCAGAGTAGGAGACCATGGAGCTTAATTGTTAAAGACGTTTTAAACACCTCCCATGTTTTTTTCGGTTACTTGATTGTTTTGAATTTTGGCAGAAGTGATCAATAGAATACTGCCTGCAAATAGGCGATCACATTCATGCAAGCATGTATGAGTGTATCTACGTAAATTCAGAAGGTATGAGCGTATCACGAATAGAAAGTTCATGTCTTTTGAGTTTCCTTGCCACCTCTATTCAACAGATGCGCCATGTATCTTAGCTACTAACTAGACGGAGATCCTTAATTGCGAAAGATCTGTTCTAAACCACCTGAAGTACTGTAAAATTCAAAGAGAAAGCACATTTAGCGCTAATCCATCGTTTAGAGATACACCACACACTTTTTAACCAGTATGCTGCTATAAGCAACCCATACGACGACTCTCTTGAGAGTTTGCAGCATATACCCTGCAACTCTGGTACTGAAGTTATCGAAAATTGTGTACGAGCCGCCGAAAATTAGGCTTTAGCTCCCTAGGTTGCCAACCAAAGCCAGGGTCAGGCATCACGTGACTACAGTAAAACATCAAGAAATTAATAGGACGTCAAAGATGCCTTTCAAGAAATCATCAATTTTACCTTAAACTTTTTCAGGAACGGAATTCAGACTTGCGGCACGTGGGAAAACGCTTTGATTCTAATGGCTTAAATATCGGTATATTTTTGGGCGAGTTATGGATATTGGAAAATAAACTACGGGATTTTGATATGATTTTGCTGCATGAACCACATCCAAACCGTGTCTAGAAGGGTCATCGAAGTCTGTCGGGAAGTCTGTCGGCCTCTAGTCCTAACTCTTGTCGACTATGAAAAAGCGTTTGACAGTGTCGAAACGAATGCAATCCTATCAGCGCTCGTCGACCAAGGAGTGGACCCGTCCTACATAAGAACTGTGTCCTACTGTTATCGGAACTGTACTACGAAAATACAGCTTTTCCATCGACCTCTTACCATACCAATAGGAAAAGGGGTTCGACAGGGCGACACAATATCGCCAAAGCTGTAAAGTGCCGCAATGCAGTGGATAATGAAGTCACTCGATTGGGATGAGAAAGGCATACGTATTGATGGAAAATTCCTATCAAACCTTCGTTTTGCCGACGACATTGTCATCTTCTCAAAAAGTACTAGCGAGGCAGAGATCGTGATCAACGAGCTCAACGAAGCGGGGATAATGATCGGACTTCGCATAAATCGAAAGAAGACCCAGCTCATGAAAAACCCATGGTGTAAAGGCGAAAACATTGAATTGGATGGTTTTCTCATTGCAGAGACCACCTCGAAGCACATTTAGCGCTAATCCATCGTTTAGAGATACACCACACACTTTTTAACCAGTATGCTGCTATAAGCAACCCATACGACGACTCTCTTGAGAGTTTGCAGCATATACCCTGCAACTCTGGTACTGAAGTTATCGAAAATTGTGTACGAGCCGCCGAAAATTAGGCTTTAGCTCCCTAGGTTGCCAACCAAAGCCAGGGTCAGGCATCACGTGACTACAGTAAAACATCAAGAAATTAATAGGACGTCAAAGATGCCTTTCAAGAAATCATCAATTTTACCTTAAACTTTTTCAGGAACGGAATTCAGACTTGCGGCACGTGGGAAAACGCTTTGATTCTAATGGCTTAAATATCGGTATATTTTTGGGCGAGTTATGGATATTGGAAAATAAACTACGGGATTTTGATATGATTTTGCTGCATGAACCACATCCAAACCGTGTCTAGAACATCGAAGTCTGTCGGGAAGTCTGTCGGCCTCTAGTCCTAACACTTGTCGACTATGAAAAAGCGTTTGACAGTGTCGAAACGAATGCAATCCTATCAGCGCTCGTCGACCAAGGAGTGGACCCGTCCTACATAAGAACTGTGTCCTACTGTTATCGGAACTGTACTACGAAAATACAGCTTTTCCATCGACCTCTTACCATACCAATAGGAAAAGGGGTTCGACAGGGCGACACAATATCGCCAAAGCTGTAAAGTGCCGCAATGCAGTAGATAATGAAGTCACTCGATTGGGATGAGAAAGGCATACGTATTGATGGAAAATTCCTATCAAACCTTCGTTTTGCCGACGACATTGTCATCTTCTCAAAAAGTACTAGCGAGGCAGAGATCGTGATCAACGAGCTCAACGAAGCGGGGATAATGATCGGACTTCGCATAAATCGAAAGAAGACCCAGCTCATGAAAAACCCATGGTGTAAAGGCGAAAACATTGAATTGGATGGGTTTCTCATTGCAGAGACCACCTCGTACGTATACCTTGGGCGATCAATGAACATGGAAAACAGCATGAAGGAAGAGATAGATAGAAGAAGGAGAACAGCAGGGCCGCATTCGTACCTCTCAAAGAAGCCACCGACCAACTGAAGAACCCGAAAGTCCGCGCTCATCTCTTCGATTCTACAGTCCTCCCAGCGCTCTGTTATGGTGCAGAGACGTGGTTCAACAACGCCAAGAATTCTTCGCACTACTTACAGAGCGCTTGAGCGATGTCTTCTAAGACATAACCGGCACTCTCAATATCTAGCCGGAATGCGAAGCTCTGACCTTCGAAATCTGTCACATCTTCGAGATCCAGGAGAATATATATCGAGAGCGAAACATAGATGGGCCGGTCGCATAATGAGAAGAACAGACGACAGATGGACAAAAAGAACAGTAGAGTGAACTCCAAGAGAATGCAAACGTTTCCTTGGGCGACCACCTACACGTTGGGCGGACGTGTTCGTAAACAAGGTTAATCAGCTGTACCCGCAGCTGCAGTTGTTTTACAGATCACAGTATGAGACTCGTAAGCGTTGCCATGCTCGAACAAGACCACCACCATGGACTACGATTGCGAGAGAAAGAAACGAATGGCATATTTGCTGGGGTCCGCACAACTCGTGAAGACGGACCGTCCAAGTATCCAAGTAAGTAAGACTACGGGATCTAAAATTGTTTTCGGCATAATCAACAAGAAAAATATGGTGCAAAGGTGAACGTGGAAGAGTACGTTATAGAAGAGATCAAAAAACTCAACAACACCTTATCCCTTCTGTGTTTATCCGAGCTTTTTGTTGTAATTTCTCAATCTCTTCTACGGCTGCACGAATTGCATCACTCATACGCGTCATCTCGTTTTCAAGTTCAGCGCCTATTATGTCCTATAACAAAGTAGGAATCGTCAAACATCAATGTAACCTAGCAAAAGTGAAGAAAATTGATTCCACGAGTAAACCTACCTTGTCAACATCAGTCTGCAAAGGTAGAGCGGTCATCATCTCAGTAAGTTTTTTTAGTTCAGACTCAAGTTTTACAACATTTATATCCGCTGAGGAAAACGATTCTCGCGCAGAGCGTACAACGACATAACACTGTTCGTTAACACCTGTAATAAAAACACGATGTAATTTTAAGTATAACGAACCATTAAATCTCAATGAATTTAGACTGAAGCTTTCAGTAACTTGGTAAATTGGCAAGAGGAGCGCATTACATTTGGGTCGAAACAAAAACAAATCAATATGACAATAGGTCTAGAGGTTGCTGACATGGCCGGCGTTCATATGAGGACTGGAGGAGAAGGTTGGAGAGAGAGTCGAACTCGGGCACAAATTATACGGTATTTCAAAGTAAAACCAAACACATTGCATAGACAAAAAAAGACTAAGAACTGTTTGTACAAGCAACCGAATGACTTCCTCTAATAAAATGTCCTATTTTAGAAGCACCGTGAGCTCACGTGGTAGAATGTGAGTGCGGTCTCGATACTCACCAATATCTTAGAGAATCTTCGTACTATTTTTTAATTTACATATTCTATCATAATGCGTTTGATGGGAACCAAAAACCAAACTTTCAATTAAGAGACTGCGAAGAAACGGGCGATGGTTAGGAGGCGCCTAAAACACCGGCACCATTTTTGGGCAAGCCAGAAGTATCGGCGAGTATGCCCAACCACATATCAAGATGCAGAGTTCTTCCCTTGTGTGTCTCTTCCCGAAAAACTTTTTCCTTTCATTTCCCAAAACGTGAAAAAACCCGACTTGCGAAAGTTGTCAACGTCGATTATAGAGCGATCTTCTAACGACTTTCTAAATTCAGAAAAAAAAAATACTGCCATCATCTGCACGCACAACGTACAGACACTAGTATCGGATTTCCCAACACAACACTTATCGAAGTGTGCTAATTGCATGTTATCTTTGATTGGGTGAGCAAGGTTAACGAAGTCATTTAAACCAATGTATTTCCTTTCCAGTTTATTTCGCTAGCTCTAATTAAACTATTCGTGCTTTGCACCCCTCTAATGAGGCAACCTCCAATTCCATCTGGCAGCGCTTATTTGCAAACGATGGTCGTACTTTCTAAATTCAGAAAAAAAAAATACTGCCATCATCTGCACGCACAACGTACAGACACTAGTATCGGATTTCCCAACACAACACTTATCGAAGTGTGCTAATTGCATGTTATCTTTGATTGGGTGAGCAAGGTTAACGAAGTCATTTAAACCAATGTATTTCCTTTCCAGTTTATTTCGCTAGCTCTAATTAAACTATTCGTGCTTTGCACCCCTCTAATGAGGCAACCTCCAATTCCATCTCGCAGCGCTTATTTGCAAACGATGGTCGCTTTTGAAAATGACTAGCCGCTGACAATAACTTGAGACTCAATGGACAGTCTATCCTGCAGCAGTCAATAATATGTTAGCTAGCACACACATTAGCTTTTTATCAACCTTGTGTTAGCTCAACAATCCAAGAATGTATTGATTATTAGCACCGAGGTTAAATAACGGTCGATTTAAAAAATATTGTTTTGCTATTCGCTATGTGTTAGCTAAGACAATACCGACTGCTACAGAATGGTTTATCCGTTAAAAAACTAATTATTGCCAACTGATCTTCATTATCAGCAACAATCGTCCTGTATAAAAAAGAGCACTGCCGAAGTCATTTAAACCAATGTATTTCCTTTCCAGTTTATTTCGCTAGCTCTAATTAAACTATTCGTGCTTTGCACCCCTCTAATGAGGCAACCTCCAATTCCATCTGGCAGCGCTTATTTGCAAACGATGGTCGTTTTTGAAAATGACTAGCCGCTGACAATAACTTGAGACTCAATGGACAGTCTATCCTGCAGCAGTCAATAATATGTTAGCTAGCACACACATTAGCTTTTTATCAACCTTGTGTTAGCTCAACAATCCAAGAATGTATTGATTATTAGCACCGAGGTTAAATAACGGTCGATTTAAAAAATATTGTTTTGCTATTCGCTATGTGTTAGCTAAGACAATACCGACTGCTACAGAATGGTTTATCCGTTAAAAAACTAATTATTGCCAACTGATCTTCATTATCAACAACAATCGTCCTGTATAAAAAAGAGCACTGCCAATTGAGGTTATTTCATTCGAGCTCCACTGAAGAAGAAACTGACTCAATGGAACGATGAAGACCCCACATCGAGAAGACGAACGACTATGGACCACCGACTCTGATCACTGGCTCTGATGAAGACGAAAATGTCGGGACGTCAGCCGAATAAGCATCTTTATCAGCCTCATGTTGGCTTAACAATCCAGGAAGATATTATCACTACCGTGGTTAAATGACGGTTAATTTGGAAAATACTGCAATAAAAACCTTTAGAATTTACAAAACTTTGCATGTTAGATACAATTCTTCTTGTTTCATCATGATGAAGTTATGGTTTTCTGGACTCCATGAGATGTCGTTTTCCGTTCTCTCGTTTTCAACTCTCATATTACGAACATGAAATCAGGTGAACAAGCGGGTTGCCGTTCAGGAACAAGTAGATTCATCGTGTAAGAGTTAATTTACATTCTTTCCTTTCCTTTTCAAAACGGGTTCACTGAGATCCTTTTTCAGGAGAGTTCATTCACCATCCGACTTCACATCTATTATGCGGGACCAAGCATTTCTTACACGTCGCTCCCATCCATTGTTCACGAATGAATCGGAGATTTTCGCGTGTGGGTTCGGCGACTACATGAGGATTGCCACCTTTTCTACGAATGTTGCTAAATGCTGGCGGCATCGATTCTCCCTGAAGTTTCGTGATTGCGGTAGTTGAGCACGACCGCTTGAATTCCGAAGAATGAACTGTGTTCAGACAGCCCAGTACCAATTTTCCAACTTCGGCAGGATGTGACGTCTAGTGGGTCCAAATCGTAGTCTAACCAGCACAGCCCTCGTGATGAACAACACCACTACGACAGTGCGAAGAACAGTGCTACTATGTATATAAGGCTGATCTTTTCATTTGCACTCGCCCTACGCACACACTTATGATATAAGGCACACCAATTCGAAAGCAATTAAACCTTAATTCTCTACATTTCCTTCAAACTCGCTGGACTTATTCAATGCTTTCACAACCGTGCTGGCTTTGGTTAACTGTTGATACTTTCTTAATCACTAGAGTAATGAGGTAGTTAGGAATACTGAAGTTATAGTGGAGTTAGTGAATGATCTATCACCTCAAAAGTACATATGGTTGTTATAAAATATTCTTCCCATTCCAAGTTTGCTTAAAACTAAAGTTCTCGAAAATGTGAAAAAAAAATCTCAAAATTCTAAAGGCACGCGCACCAGCCACATATATAGCGATACATTGGTGAACACCATCATTGTGGATAAGGCATGGAAGGAAACAAATGGAATTAAAGAAGGGCTGAGATCTGCACGTGATGGCAGAACAAGTGTAATACTGAGATGAGATATGTTGGTTTAAAGATGAAATAGAACCTTTTCGCATCGTATAAATCTTATATGATTCATACACGGATCCAGGAGTGTTAAAATGCAGGAATAAATTCGCTTAATAAGTCAACAGATAATGGATGATAAGCGACCTAAAATAACATAGTCTTACAACTTCCAACAAATGTGTCTCAGCGCATGACGAAATCTATTAACCCATAACACCTCGCTACTATATTTCGTGGCAGGCATCACCGATTACGAGCACTTTTTCCTCAGCTACGAACTTCCTGCTTTCTTGACAATAAGAAAACAATTCCTCAATAACTGAAGAGCTTTAGGCTTTGTGAAAACAATAAAACTGTAAGAGACTTTGCTGTATCCTTCTAAGGCTTTGAATGATATGTATGCTACTATTTGCTGTGTGTTATTATGGTTCACTAAGCAAATATATTGCTGTCAGCAATTGGAAGTATTCTACAGCCATACTGAGTCTATTCAGGTTTTTTCCATATTTGCATATTCTGTACAATGATCAGAGTGATTAGATTGAAATGATAGTTAAAATGTTATTTGTTAATCAAAAAATCAATGAGCTTTTTAGCAAAAAGTTTTCCTTAAATAATTAAACGTGAAGAACGGCTTTTCTCGCCTCACCACTACAATTTTTATCCGCTTTCGATTAGCTACCGAAGATCTACAAACAGGGCGGTAGAAACGTCTGGAACCCACGGCACTATAGTGTTAAAACCGGGCATGGATTGACAGGAATAAAAACCATTATAGACTAGATGTACTTGTCGAAAAGACACTACCTAGTCCTATTATACTACAAGATGAAATTCTGATTTCACCAAGTCAACAGGACGTCTTATTTTATCTTTCGTTTTAGTGGTTACAAACATCCCAAACAATCCTGACGTCGTCCAGCAGAACGTGATTTAAATTTAATAGTTTGAATTTCATTCAAAACGTCATGAAAATTCGAGTTCTAAACAAATTTGGAGTTGAATTAACATCTGAAAGAAATAATATATTACGTCAGAACAACAACACAAACTCTATTCTAGCCCATTCAAGTAAGACAAATTCCCAACCTTTCAAGTCAGTAGTCATCAAAAAACAGACATTGCACATAATGTGTAACACCACACACTTTCAGATAGGTAGGCCCTCCCAGCCATGAGGTGGTAAACCGTTGAGAAGATAACGAGATTATTCCAGTAGAATTTCAAATTTTAAAAAAATGATTCAAGGTGAGAGATCTCAATGCATATTCCTTCAGGGTTTGGAGTATGCTATTCAGCGCATATCCTCATGCCAACATTACTAGGAAAAAAGCAGTGGATTAAAGATCAAATGACATAATAAGTGGTAATGAAGAAATGAAGTAAATAAATAGAAATAAAAAAATTAATGAAACCTTAGTATTACCATGAAAGTGTTCAATCGATGAAGTATATGCGGCAGCTGCACAACCACTAACGGCTAGAACGCAAGCGTGGGCCAAAACGATTGTATCGGATACCGCTACCGTTGACCTTTCATCCAATAATGTCACAAGAATGTTTAATGCCGACTGAGCAACGTCTATAACGGAAGGAAATTAACTACATAAACTTGCAGTTTAGGAAAGCTTTATCTTATGAAAAACGAAAAGAATAAAAACAAACGTGGAGGATATGAAATCGTAGTGGCATTGGGGAGCTCTTCCTCGCAACGTTGAAGCATTGTGGAAACAGCATCTCGAATTTTTCCTATGATAATGTGATTAGTGGCACTCTGTGTGTCACATACAGTCACTCGATACCGAAAATCTCCAGATTTTCTTTTTCAATAGTTGCAAATATAACTCAAAAGTTTCTTAGAATGCTGAGAATTCCTAAGCGTGCTGATTTTCCAATAACAAAAACAGGATACCCGGCTGCTGATATATTCCAGAAAGGATAAAACACGTCTCCACATCAATTTACCTCGTTCCCATGTCAAGTATTAGGTTGTTCGGAAATTCTTGTCGGGTTAATAATATCATTTTTCTTGTATCTGTTCTTGTAGTTTTTCTTTAATTCTGTGCTATTGCATTTCCTGTCGGACCTCATTTCATTAACTCTAGCTGAATACAATTCAGTTACAACATAAAACTCATTTTCCGTATTCCTGAAGAGAAAAATTTATTGTCGATAAATACTATAGGCTAGAGACTGCGATGTAAAGGCGTCAAATTCAACAAATTTGTATTAGGAAATTTAATTCGGCCGTATGTAATACAAAAGGCTTAAAATAATAGTGAGGTATCGGATCGAATTAGTGTTAACAAGTGCACAGTGCAATATAACCACAATGATACTGATATAAGCAAAACCCGTTGACAGTTTTGCCAATTTGCAACGCCGATTTTGTTTCACCAGATCATTCCCGTTGACGGGCGATTGCCGATAGCACCGTTAGGATAAAAAAGAAAGTGGCTGAGAGCAATGGAAAGCAAGGACTTCGATGGAGAAATGGATAACACGTGTGCCACCGCAAACGAGTAGTCGCGGTTTCGAAGCTCATCTGAGGTTTGGAGTTCTACCCATATCACAGCAAACTGCGATTGTATTTCACGTGACACACTGCCCTAAAAAAATTACATGCAGTAATAAAAGATAAAAACTGCAACTTGCACAGCACAATGCTGGTTTAGAAAACTTCTTTGTGATGAATTCGCCCTTGAACATAATAGATGTCGCAGATCTCCTTTTGCTATTGGCAAAGATGAACTGAAGGCTTTCTTGTCACCAAATGCACGCAAAACTGTCCTAGAAATTGAACTCCATGTAAACACATCAACAGTTTCACACCAGTTAAAAAAGCTGCCAAATCGAAGAACATCGCATGAACTGAATGAAAATCAGGGATATCGTCATTTGGCGGTATCGCGGGCGTTCTTTCTGCGTAACCAGAACGATCTCGACTGTAGTGTGATGTGCCACAAGAAATAAATCCTCTGCAACAATCGGCAACGATGAGCCCAGTAGTCGGACCGCAAGCTCTGAAGCACTCTCCAAAACCAAAATTGCACCAAGAAGTTATGCTGATTGTCGGTGATCCACAGTTGGTTTGATAACTCAAATGATGGATTTTCTATAAAACTCGTAATAATAATAATAATAGATATATATATATATATTCTTGTGACCTGCCCTTTCTTAGCCGACGCGAGGCTGATATAGATGTTCTTGTTGTTGTTGTTGTTATTGTCTTTCAATACTCCAAAACCAAAATTGCACCAAGAAGTTATGCTGATTGTCGGTGATCCACAGTTGGTTTGATAACTCAAATGATGGATTTTCTATAAAACTCGTAATAAGAATAATAATCGATATATATATATATATTCTTGTGAACTGCCCTTTCTTAGCCGACGCGAGGCTGATATAGATGTTCTCGTTGTTGTTGTTGTTGTTATTGTCTTTCAATGGCTGACGTTTCGGCGACCGTCTTTCTCGAAATCGTGCCATCGGACCACCCGTGTGTTGCTTGATACGTGGACCTTATCGAAACCTTGCTTGCTCCACAACTTGCATCTCATTTACTGCATTTGATATGCGCGAAAGAATAATCTTCATGAAGACCTTACAGAGTACACTCAATAAGCATATCGGGCGACAGTTATGAAAATCCCTTCTGCAACTTTGCTTGGGCGGGATGGCCGTGCGTAGCATCCTCCAATGGCCTGCGGTATTTTCCTTTTGAAGGAATGCTATCATATAATTTGAGAGAATTACACGTAAACTGTGGCTTCCAGCTCTAGGGAAATCGACAGAGATACATTAATCGTCGGGTCCTGGAGCCTTCCAACTAGGGTGCGAGCCGGAGATAATGGAAGGGAAAAGCTTGGTGTAGAACGTTTCCATTATTAATTCCATATCATGACAGGAAGTTTTGACGATTCCATCTTCGTTCATCAGGGCTGACAGTGGAGCACTACAGTCACACAAATCACGACGACATTTTGTCAAACTGCTTCATTTCTCTGCTGCTTTCTGTAGTTTTTTCTGCCTGTATCGATGTAGTTCCTTCTGCAAAGCTCTTATTCACCTTCCATTTATTACTGGCCGTGTTAAATGTGCTACAGTAGGATCAAGCTCAGAATTTTTCCCTTCTCGAGCAACTCCTTGGTACTGATGAAATGCGAATTCGGCACAGCTTTTCGGTAGAGCAGGTTGTTGGTGTATGTAGATAATAAACAATAATGTTTTCTACCACCAACTCCCATTCAACTTCGGCATAGGTAATCAATATTTTTTTATTCATGAACTTGCACGAGGTATATTTAAGATATTTATTATGGCTAGCGTTTCGGCGCAATCATGCTCGCTAAAGCTGCAATTATTCGAGTCCGGTATTCAGTGTTTTTGTCTACCTCATGTAAACCCATGAATAAAACAAAATAACTACTAAAAGTCATATTTGGCACCCCTTTCCATATTGTTTATGAAACGTCACTGAAAATGGTTCCACCTGTTGTGCTTGAGTTCCACGCTTCGATACGATACGTCACATGTCCCGAAGGCCCTGATCCTTGTTTATCACTATGAGTTGGCAAACGGTTTACATGTATAGAGTCCAAGTATAGCTCGAACTGAAGAACTCGACTTAGCCTTCGATGAACTCTGGGTGGTTAGTGATAGAAACGCTTTTGAACAGATGACTGATGAGGAAGCAAGTTCTAAGTTGAGCGGAAAATCTAGTGACTTTACAATAAGTACTTCATGCTAGTTCAATGTTCAGTTTTTTTTGACTTTTTTATGGTTCCTTTATCACTGTTTTGTTTTCGTTTTTCATCGTAATCTTCCGCTTCGACGAATAAAGTTTCTAGAGCACAGAGCAGCCTTCAATCAACTAAACTAACACTTCAGAGTGGTTCTCAAGAAGTACAAACGCGGATGAAAACATGAGATGTTGCTGTCAAAGGAACTAGTTAAGTGTTAAAATCTTTTCTTTCGGTAGTTTTTACGAATCTTTCTTGCCCATAGTTAAAGCATTTTATCTTTGTTCCACGTAGTTGCCTAATATTTTCTAAGAATGGAGATCTTTTGCTCCTATCTGCATCCATTCTCGGTTGATGACTCCGTAATGTATTATGTTGTTATGAAATAAATGTTCTTATCCTTAGCGATTGCACTAAAGCTTAAGAGAATGCAGGCTGGTCCGTTAAATCGCTACAATGTTGTCCGGCATAAAACCCATTCAGAGCAGCCGGTTGGCACTTCTGATGATCAAATGGGAACGCTGTGCCAATGTTATCTCGTTATTCGAAAATTAAGCTCGATAAGAAACTTTTCCAATATTCCAGTGAGGATAAATCACTCTATGTAATCGAGTCTAATTTCTTGTAGCAGATGGACCGACTCCTTTGTTATAAAGTAGTGAAACAAATCAAGAAATTCCCTAAATCCTTCCGGGATAACTCACTATAGCGATTTAGCAAATATTTCAAAATTACTCGCTCATTTCACGAATAAACAAGACGATTAACCAAATACGTGGTGCTCACACTAAGACAAGGAACACCTAGTCTTGATTGAAGAATATGAAGTTTCTCCTATACTAATAGCATGCGGTCTAATTCAATCTCGCTCGGCCAAACAAAGCCCCACGACCTATGTACAAAAGCAATTTCATAAATTGTGAAGGCTTAGATCGTGATTTGATGGCTTCGAGCAGTAATTTCAAAAACATCACTGTAAAATTGCAACAGTAACGATTGGGAATTGCTTCTACACATGCAACGCGATAAATCACATCGGCGGCCAACTACTCTGCTGAAGCCCAACACTTCCTTGATACTACTTGTAATTTTCTCGTCGTTAACTATATATTTGTTACTAAATAACACGTATAAAGTCCTCTAGATGGCCTTTTTTCCTCTATACAGTGCATTTTTCTAGATAGCGTATTTCACGGTTCACCGCCACTAAACAAACTCGTCCGACGGGGTATTCTGTGAACTACTAAGCGCGAAAAATAGATTTTTTACTATTTCGATCCGCCTTCGACCAACCATCCATTGAGTGTACAGAGACCGCTAAAATACTCTGGAACTCTCTAAAATTAATATGAACATTAAAGCGTCCATATGGTCGCTTGGTCCAAATCGCTATTGACAATATGATGTCCATAAGGGGGTTAACGACTAATGAAGTTTATTCTGAAGTGAGATATGCCATTTTGCAAATACATGTTTAAAATCGATCATTAATTTCCGAAGAACCTAATAGTTCTTGGGCTGGAAAAACAAACAAAACACATCTTTACACCAAAATTCATAAGAAAAACGCAGGATTTAAATAAAGTTACGAATCTGAACGCACCATTTAATGTTCTCTCAATTGCAGCTTTCTCATCTACCAAGCGATCCAGTGAACTGATAAGTTCCGATTTGTGATTTGCTTTTATTTCTTCCAAAGTCTGAAGGGATAAACCGAAGAAATCGAATCAGAAATAATAGCATATTTCGTCAAACAACGAAAAGAGGACCTTTCGTAACTCCTCTACTTCAACGTCAGCCTTGGCTAGTTGCACGCGTAGCTCACCTACGGCAGTTGCATCACATTCTGCCTTCGACAATACAGCTGTACGGTTCTTCTCGCTTTCCTCAAGTTGTCGGCGTACAGACGTCAACTAAAATAAACCCTTTTTTTTACTTTTTTTCTTTTGCCAATCTCATGATAGCTCAATAATTCAAGAAAGTACTATTGGTGCAGACATTGTTTATTGGGTTGCATAAGAAGTTTTCCAGTCATAACGCCTACCTCTTCTTCCTTATCCATTCTACATTTCTCGCTAGCATCATACTCCTTTTGTAGATCACAAAGTTTAGTAAGCGCCTAAGATGAACTTGTTTCGTCCGGTCTCCTCATAGACATTACTGAATTCAATCCGAAGAAAAATCACCAACCGCTACATGCTCAGAACGAAATTTCTCGTAAGCCGCCTTCATTTTTCCAAATCGCTCATCAGCCAAACGGGCCTGCTCGTTCGCTTCCTGTACACGAACGTCCTCGCTTTCTCCACGGAGTGCATCCCTAGTAGCTAAGTCCCCTGTAAAAAAAAAAAACCGTGAATATGGTTTAAAAAACCGTGCACATAACCCACATTCCCTCGAGTGATGGTACCTATGAACGCACAGCGACAGCATGCATTGACATCAATGCAAATTGTTCGTGGCAGTTTTTACCTATACTTTTTTGCATTCGATCGATACTTTATCCAAGACAGATCCTATACCCAACGTCGTCTGTTAAAAGTTATTCTCTACGCTCAAAAATTTTCAAGACTTTTTCCCGAGGAATTTTTCAGTGTACAACGAGCGTAAAGCAATTATGTGTATTCGCGTAGGTTCTACCCATGTTACGTTACGCATTACAGCAACGTATTTTTGTGATTATCACCCATTCTATGCCAGATTCAACAGATCCATAGATGTAAAACCGCTGCCATCACCCAGAGATAAAAGGCAAGGTGGATACGACAACGATATATTTGGCGAAAGTTTTTCACAACATTATCGTTATATCTAAAATCTAACCACGATCACAACATGCAAGCAGATCACCGGAACAGTAGTTCAGAAAAAAAACCGGATCGCACACAGAAATCACACGTGATCAGCAGAAATCCGGATCCCTTCTTCTAGAAAGCTGTAAAGTGCCCCATTCAAAATATCTATGCCTATTTTCTCGGATGTTAAACTACCATTTGAATATATTGCAACGTAGATGGCGACAAACCCAGAGAAAGGAATAACCCATCTATGTAGTATCAGTGCGCAGCTTCTCCTCCACAATATAATATGAAAAAAAACTGGTAACTACGCTCAGATGTACTTGTTAAGCCTCTTTTCCAACCTCCCAGCAAGGATTATACCGGGTAACACAACAATAGTATGCAATATAGCCCAATATCCGTGTGCTTATGGTGATCCGCAACATGAAATAACGAGCTGTAAAAGGCACTCATCAAATGATGGAAAGGAGCGGGAGTTGCATTCAGACCTTTCATAGAGATTAGTAATCAAATAACAAACGCAGATTTCTCTGCTCACCTCATTTCTTCAGTTGCTGCGTTGATTTACAGCACCGAATGTGGGCTGACAAATTACAGTAATCAGGTGAATCCTTAGGTCAGCAACTATTTTCATCTTAACTGCTAGTGCTTGTTGTTATAGATCAAAATGCACAGAGCTCATGACTATTGCATTATCCATCTCTCTGCATACTCCATTGTAGACATCTATACATAAACTATTCGGACTCTTAACCATCTTACTGTATTATTAAACTGCTTCTGAATTTAAAACAGGGAAAACCGTTAAGAAAAACATTCTCCACGATTAGAAAACAAATTCTGTTACCAGCCAATTCAGCAAATTTAGAAACTGAAAAAAAATTATAGTGAATATGAGCATAATATATGAAAAATCCTTACTACGCAGACTATCACATTCTTCACGGGCTTCGTCAACCTCTCTTTTTGTGTCCTCGTACTCGCTCTGCATTTGAGCCAACCTATTCTCGTACTGCTCAATGCGAGAACGTGCTTCTGCAATTAGCCTTTCCTTCGCGAACCGCTCATCTTCCAAGTCCCGAGTAAGTGATAAAATCTGCTCGTCTCTGAAAGTAGATTCACATTTTCTTTCTCACCCTTACTATAAATACCACCATCATCACAATTCTCACTTATCACGTCAAGACTTCCATATGCTTACATATACCCTCATTTTTATTGCATATACCATCATATACCTCCACTTCACTCACATTAAGAGATCGAAAACTTAAGTAAAATATGCCTAATTTTTCATGGCAAGGTATAATATGAAATAAAACCACAGGGATGCTGAGATATGAGCAAAACTCGGAACCCCAAACAGGTTTCGAGTCTGTCATTATCCTTACCGTGGGCTGACGAGCTATCCAGCACACCTACAGAGACCATTGAAAAAGAAAATAATAGGCAATAAATAGAAGCTGAAACAATATGATTTCGAGGGAACCTTCAGCTTAAGTGGTTCAAATGCTAATTTGTGCTCCCCAGACCATTTCCATTGATGAATGGTTGCTGATAGCACCGTCAG
Source organism: Angiostrongylus cantonensis (assembly GCA_009735665.1). NCBI lineage: Eukaryota > Metazoa > Nematoda > Chromadorea > Rhabditida > Metastrongylidae > Angiostrongylus > Angiostrongylus cantonensis. The sequence goes on along the minus strand of MQTX01000153.1, from coordinate 1,602,035 downwards.
AGTAAAAAGCTAGTTTCGAGAAAGACAAAGCAAGGGTCTCGGTTGATGCGATGGATGGTATGTGAGCCCCCGGGTAAGGATATTTCCCCTTGAAAAGTATGACATTAAGATTACCTTCAGAAGAACAAATATTTCAAAATGAACACATATATTTACAAACAATGGAGTACAACTGCAAAACAGTTACACGCAATGAATTCGTTGAAACTTCTCAGTGCTTAAACATCCACAGAAGCAATTGACACCATTCTACTTCCTATGGCCTCACTCCTTATCCATTAGGCATTATTTGGACCAACAGGAGTTACCCATTGCTATTATTATACCCTACTCGGCAAGTCTTGTTACAATATATTAGGACCACTTCAATTTGCGAATTGTAGCTCGAAGAGATGGAACACTTTCAAAGAAAAAGGATCAAGTGGCGCAGTACAACCTTCTAAAGAAATCAAAACATATGAGAGCTTGGAAGTGGTTTGGAATCTTTATAAAGAATCCTCCGTGCTAGCTGCGCGTTAAAACGTTAGTCGAATAAAATTTCATAACAACCTCGTGTGCATCGATTTCACTCACACAGGTAACCTCGTGTAAGGTGAATAATCTAAAACAAGATTAATTTTTCTTGCCGAGATTAAACAATGGCAGGTTTTGAAAAATACTTGCATGCGGCCAAAATGCTAATTCATTTTTGCTATGTACGATTTGGGCGCAGTGGTTAGTGTGTTATCCACCACACCAACCGAGGGCTTTGCTTTGTCTTCCTCTCAACTATACTAACTTTTCATTTAGAAAGTTCCCGGTAAAGGTAGTCGCGCGTTCGAGTTCCAAATGAGGTTTCGAGTTTTGCTCATACCTTAGCATGCTTGTCACTGCATTTCACATCATTCGCCTACCAAGAAAAATGAACAAGTAGTAAGTAAAAGGTTAAAATTACCAAACACACATTTTTATTACAGGTCGTCCAAAAAAAAATCTATTTTCAACACCATAGGGTTTCCAAAAGTTATTTTTCTAAAAATTCTGTCATGTTTACGCAGAAACCATTGCTGTTTGGAAGGGTAAAAGATCTTCAGAGTAACATAAATGGAGACTAAACTACGTCCGTCTCTCCAGTCGTTTCATATTAACCGTGCAGCAATTAATTAGTCCTGGTACCGACAGTGTACTACAAAGAGCTTGCCTGAGAATGTTCTCAATATCCAACCACCGAGGGCTAAGTGCTTCGCGTGAGTAACATTTGAGTTATACGCATGCTTGCGCTTACATAAAATTAGGCATCGGGAGTTACGTTGTACGTAGGAAGTCCACATTCTCCTCCATAACGACAAAGGAACATTTGAGAGAGTTATGTCCTCCCAATAACTCCCCGATTCCACTTTCATACCAACTAGTTATTGGTACCAGTCCAATAAAAATTTCAGAATATTTCTAACCTTATGATCTTTACATAGTAATAAACACAAAATAACGGTGTTGAAGCACCTTCCTATCAGCGTTATATATTCAAACACCGTAAAACTTGCACTTCATTATTTTGGGAAAGATAACTGCGATTTCGCCATGTCTTTCCCGCTTTGCAGTTTACTACAATCACTTCAGCATATTTGCGCTTCCAATGCGATAGGAATGAGAATTCCTATAGTTAGCTATAGGTATAAAGCATAAGAAATTGTAACCTCAGTACTTCTAAAGATTAAAACGATATTTTAAACTATCATTTAACACAGTAAACGAGGAACACGTGACAAGCAACCCCTAAAAGCCTCTTCCTCACATGGTGTACATTAAACCTAGTGACATCCAATATTCCCAATCAAAACTTTAGACAAACCTCGACTAAAGGGTGATCTAAGTTAGTTATGTCTACACAAGTTTGTTTCGACCCGCAGTCTTAGGAACAAAACAATAATATTCTTCTACTTATAATTTTGATACACACATTCAAAAGACCGGGATAACCATACCTTCTTCAAATATCGCAACGGTATCCCAATAGCGAAGTTAAGAAAAAAGAATTTCAGTAAGGAGAGGGCAGCGCAGTGAGAGTGATTCATGATGGAGTTGGACCATCACAATGCTTGTGATGGTCCAACTCCATCATGAACACAACAGGCCTCTGATCCTTCCAGGGCCGTGAAATTGGTACCAAACTTGTCTGAGCCTAACTCGTTCCTTCAAATCCACGCAGGAACGCTCTAGCACAAAAGTCTTTGGTCACGAAGGAAAATCGACTCGACCAGCATTCAACGACATTCGTAAACATGGCAACAATTCTCAAGCATCATCCGAAGCCACACGTGAAGAGTTCAACAACAAGCTGAGATCACCGTAGCCGATGTGAAGATGTCATATGAGATTTAAAAGAAAAATTGTTTTGGGCTCAATGATTTAAATAAGGACATCAACGAAAGGTTCAAATGTATAACACTAACGGTCTGGAACAACAGGACCAATACTTATCATGTATTCTAACCCTATTGCAACCGATACAACGACTGCATATATTTCTCTGTTTAGATCCAAAACCAATTACACGCACCGTGGGTCTACGTCATAAGCAGCACTTGACTGCTGTTGTTGTGAATGTTGTTCTTCCACACCAAGTTCCAGCAACACCTCATCAGGAGCAACTGACTGGCTATCATCTAATCCTTCTGAATGCAGATATGCGTGTGGTGTCTGATAAGTATCCAGGTCGGAAGCTTGAAGAAAGTTCGGTGGTGCCTAGAAACGGTGATCAAAAGTCCTCGAAGATAAATAAACTAGACGTATGCTACATACAGATGGCAACGTTGGAATAGACACCAAATACTTGAAGTACTGAAGGCTACTTGATTCCTCATAAAACTTTTTAGTACGAAGAAAAACGTCCTGAAAAAGCATGAATGATGCAGCAGTACCAAGTTCACCTTAACGTCATGATCACTTCCTTATGATCTGTAGGGTACGAAAATTACCCTGAATCTGGTCCGGTGTCCTTCTAGAGCATCAGGAGGTAACCGTCCATGAAGTTTGAAAATCATTTTAACCAAGTAGTCGTAAAATTTGCTAGAATCAAGAATAACCAGAATTAGTGGTGCAAGCAAACATTGACCTTGAGGAACCAATGAGCTCCAACGAAGGCATTCCATCGCGTCGTACACTTAAATTATATCTAGAATATCCAAAACATACAATAAACGATACAACCACGGAAGCGGCCTCACCTTTCGCTTGCAGACTCAACAAGTTGTCCATTTGATCAACCATGTCTATCGTCATTTCAAAAGCATTGTCCAGATCGCTCTCGAGAGTTTTGATTTGTGATTCAGTTAAGATAAGGCTACCCGGCATTACAGAATACTGAAAATAGAAGTGATATCGGCTACGTTTATTCCATAGATGTTGCGCTATAGTAAATTTCAACTGCCTTTTTATGAAATTCCAGTCTATCTACCAACAGCCTGCAATACGTTTCATTACAGATACCATAACCAGATGTATTCAGGTGCTTCCAGAACTGGCCTAATTGTTTTATCCTGGAGATGAACCTAAACAGTGGTTCCACTGAAACAGAATGAATCGATTCCAGTAAGCGAAAACAGGATTGAACAACAACCTAAATGATTCCTCAGGAACCTTCCTGTGACCGTCACGAATTAATTTGTGAAGGAGATGGCAAAACTGAATGGCAAACTCGGTGAATAATGGAGGGATGAGGAGAACTTATGAGCACGTGCGAATAGATTTTTAATGACACACCTTCCAAGTCATCACGGGGTTCTTCTCAAGTTGAATCCTGTTAACAGCGTTCCAAAACACTGCCGATGATCTGAAAAATAGGATTCCATAAACGGCACAGAACCCTAGAAGAACCTAGAGTGTCAAAAAGTCCGAGCAATAAACTACACCTTTCCTGATGACTTCCCACAATGAGACGACGTGCATGCTTCGGTTTAAGTGGCACCTCGTACTTGGTGAGAGCTTTATGCACTGCTTCGAGCTGTAATTCCCATCATGAATTGTGATGACTAGGCGACGAAAGTCTCATGGAAACGCACCTGCCCCTTCACGAATGTTTCGCGATCCATACTGATGAGCAGCTACAGTTGGCGAAACAGGTGGCAGGTACAGAATCTGAAACCACAGGTTGAAGCTAATCAGCGATGAGAAATTCCACCTGGTAAATGGGAACACTGGAAGCCAGTAGAGTGCTGCAAAAAAGCTTGCAAAGGCAAAAGGACCACGCAGCTCATAGGTACTCGGGCCAATTTTTCAGGGCTATGACCATAACTAATTCTGGGAACAAACCACCAACTACTAAAGATGAACGGACTTCACAGTACTGTTTCAAAGACGGTAGTGAAACAGTCTGATTAGTCATATGTTCGGCCTCTTATTCTCTCTGTGACCGTCGGAAACTCGTCCAATCACGGCCTTTAAAGCTCATTCCGTCCACAGTTACTGCTTGAGGATTTTCTTCACGACGAATGTCACTGTATGCTGATCGGGTTGATTCTCCCATGGAATATTAAAATAGGTGTACCAGGGTGCTCTCATTTGGATTGCAGAGAGTGAGATTTTCCCAGATTGGCTTAGCAGGAACGGTAGCATGTCTTTCTTTTTGAAGAATACGGTTGTAGTTTCACAGAGAATTTGTCTGTGTGGTTAGTAAAAGGATGAAAGGTTCTACCTGACACGTTATAACATGTTATAGACCAATTACATGCACATGATCTTAACCGTTTTATGTACTGCCTACTCTTCTTAATGGCAGGATATGTTGCGAAATATAGCTTCAGTGATGCTGAGATATTCGCAAAACTCCGGAACGCAGGTGTCTGCGGTGGGGAACGAACGCGCTATTGCGCTTTACGGAAGTAACGCGTTCAAAACCATACCATGAGGGTCCTTCGTACCGTTTATCTCTCAGCTAGTTCTATCATTGCCGATTTGCGCTCCCAAGATCAATCCCGCTGACGGATGATTGCTGATGGCAGAAATCGATAAAATTTGCTGAGAGACAGGCGAAACGAAAGACCCGCATGGTGTGGTGGTGAACGCGTTACTCACCAGAAAGGACAATAGCGCTCTTTTCCCACCGCAAACAAGTGGTACTGGGCCCTGAGTTCACCTCGTTTAATTACGCTGCACCATCCGTAAGCAGCAGCGCCTGCGTAATAATTCTGGACATTGGTCAGCACGGAATTTCGCTCGTTACACAGTCCTTAAGTGGTCGATTGACCAGTTGCAGGATTCTTTGCCGCTACGAGAAGGGTGTGGCGCAGTGGTTGGAGGCGCTCTGCGATACAGACATTGAATCAGTTCCCGCGCCCACGACCTACCAAACCTTCCATCCCTTCGGAGTCGGCAAATTGGTACTGGACTTGCCTGGGAGGATAGTAGCACTCCCTCGATACATCAGTAGTCCACCGCGAGTCATTGTAAAGGCCAGGTATGCATTCAACCAGCTCCAGACGATGCTTAATGATGTCGAATGCATGGCGCATCCCTCAGGGATTGATCAACGCCGAGAGCGTAACGCTTTTATCTTCTACTCAGAGAAAACTTAGCATATTCGAATGTGCCCCGTGCCGTTGTGACATATAATACGTCCTGCGGTTTCAATTACGTGTGATATAAAGGATAAAGGATGACAAAGCTCTTGACGTTGATCAATCCCTGAGGGATGCGCCATGCTTTCGACTTCATTAAGCTTCGTTGGAGGTGATTGAATGCATATCTGGCCTTTACAATGACTCGCGGTGGCCTGCCGATGTATCGAGCCAGTGCTGCTATCCTCCCAAACAAGTCTGGTACCAATTTGCCGACCCCAGAGGGATGAAAAGCTTGGTGGGCCATGGGCGCTGGGATCAATTCCACGTGCGTGTCCCAGTGGCGCCTCCAACCACTGCGCCACACGCTACCTTGATAGCGTTGTATAAAGCAGTTAGATAAGGTAAAAGGTAGTTAAATAAACCTCGCATAAGTTAGTATCGTTCAATGATATTGCATCTACCTAAGCATAAACGGTCAACGTTCAACGTTCGGCCAATCATCCGCACGTAGACGGCCCCACGGATGAATTTTTTTATAAATATAGTACTCATGCATTTGCTAGAACACATCGCACTCTATCTCACGAACACCCAAATATTCCTGGATTTTCTACATAACGCATCTTCCAATAGTGCGTACGTGACTAAGTCCTTAGACGTTAGTCCTTTAAACAAACGTGTCGAATGGTTCCGGCATGCAAGCCACCTTGGAACTAGCTATGCGACACAACAAAGCGATAGACATATATGGCTTCTAGATTTAACAGCTGATGGTCCTCTCAGAGGAGTGCCCGAACTGCTCAATCTTCAGATGCTCCGGAAAGTATTTCGTACAAATGAGAAGGTCGACACAGCGACTGGCACCAAGCCTTGCCGTTGAATTTATATCTAAAATAAAAGTTCTAGTAATCGATCACCGGTCATTGCGTAGATGTATAGATGATTGCTTTGTCATCTTCTGCATGCAAGAGGAGATGACACATGTTTTGAATCATTAGAAAAACGGTCAGAGTGCATGAAATTTACCCGAGAGGAACCGAAACAAAATTGGCTTGCATTCCTGAACGTTCAAATTAACCAATCCTAAAACAACTACTTCACCAAATGGTACAGAGAGCCACACAACAAGAACATACTGGCTCATTACCTTCCCTCTTACTGTTCACGAACGAAAAGGGATTTTCTAAGGAACATGTTTCGGTCAGCCACTAATGTGTGCACAGGAAGAGAGCAGAAGGAAGAATCCCTAAAATTGGGGCGGCAAACAACCATTGCCAATGGCCACGAACTGGTAGCTCCTCCGGAAGGTGTAGGGAAAAAGGAACGCCCCCAAACGACAAGAACGGCGGAAATAAGGTCAACTTTATGCCGCTATTCATTTTCAAACAAATAATGTACAGCTAGAGCGAATTGTTTAAAGAGAGTCGTTCTTAAGAATTTGCTAGCAGTGACTGAAATAGCACCCAATACTCGAAAAAGCCGGTCGTAATCATTTGCATGATCGTTTACGAACAATGCAAAATTCCATAATTTAGCTAACGATAGAGGCGATGATTGCGTGAGTTCGTTTACGGGTTAGCTGATTGCGAGGGATGTGGAGACGAATACCGTGGCGAAACGGGTAGACCACTGTGGCCGTGTAGAAGTGCACACTTGGGAGAATTGAAGTCAAACAGAACACTCCAGTTGGCACGCATAGGGAACAAATGCAAAACGGAGACTTTTGAGTAAAACTCACAGAACGTAAAGCCCTCGAGGCATTTTGGATAAGTTCTAAACACCCAAAAATAAAGGGCGAGGAGGAGAGCCTTGTGATCACGCGAGACCCCGCTCCGTAGCTCGGGCTATTTCCTTCCTTATCCGTGTAAACTTCTGTGCGGGTAGTCTCCACCGAATAACTGGAAGGCTTACGTAGAACAAAACGGTGAATGTTCAGAAAAGCTGTTTCCCATGCGAATGAGAATTCATGTGTGAATGTTCATCTGCTGATGTTATGAAAGTGCTTGACTGAGTATATTGCGTGTCAATTTAATCATTCTGGATTCTGACGAAAGCCGAACCGTCGGAAAGTCTGCTGTTGTGAAGAAATGGCCTAATGACAACCTCGTATCATCTATTCCAGAAAACACTGAATGAATGATTATCGATCAATGCTGAGGTTAACAGAAAGACAGTGTTGTGATTTGACCTACTCCTCGCATCTCGTTAACGCGTTACTTTTTAAATTAGTAAGTCATCCACTCTGCCTGCATAGACTATATGTTTTTGAAGAGTAAGCTAAGGCGGAAAGAGTAGTGCAAACAAAAAAGTTGAGTGCCTAGAGCGTTCGGACAGGTGCATCGCAAACGAAGTCATTGATTTCCACTCTAGCTTTGAAACAACAACTTAAAGAAGAGCGAACCATTATGACAGTCCAGTGGATTTCCCTTCGGCGTAGTTGACCCGGTGACTGCCTGTGATGAAGACAGCGACGAGAGCCCTAGCACTACAGTATCAATACTCCAAGGAAAACCACAACCTACCAGCACCCAACGAGCTAGTGAAAAAAGAAGGCCACTGATTTTGAACCCGCTTCTGAGTCCACACGTTGAGCCATGAACCTGTATGAATGACAAGGCAACGAGATGAACTGAATCAGTGCTGGAGTTTTCGAATCATATGGGCCAATCGATCAATTGCGAGGAGCAGATCGTTGAGGCCCTAGATAGGTTTGGTCGTTGTGACATCGCCTCTGGTCCTTTCCGTCGTCCTGGATGTTCCAGAATTCCTATAAGCGATCCTGATAAGTATGTGTGGCGACATTTGCTTCTAGCACACTTCATTCTCAACTGTCCTCCTATAGATGAGCATTGATTGCACCAAGTGTCCTATATGTCTGGATGTTATGGTTCAAGTTAGTCTTTTTGGGTTTCATTTTTTTTCTTTATTTTCTTTTTCTTCCTTGTTTTTCCTTTATTTCGACCCTTAAACGAGATAAGATTCTGTTTAAAAAGTCTAGCAACTGGAGTACACGATGTACATTCAGAAATCTTATGTTCATTCCTTCCTTGTACAAGACAGAAGACTCAACCACATATTTATATGTATTGGTACTCATAATTTATCAACACTCTCCCAACGGTTTACCGTCTCATCATTGCTACGAGATGTTCCTGAATGTCGGGTTGCGATATACAGCAGAAAATTCGTCCATCCGGCAGGGTTTTCCAACCCGAGGAGTCCGGCTTTCCATATGAAAATAGTCGCATGGTGGCAAATCTCCCTTCGATCCACAAAGGCCGCCACTGCTTGCAGTAGTGACGACCTGGAGCAGACTTTGGCCAGGCTGACTTCGGGGCTCCGAGAAGCTAGACCAGCAAAACTCCGAAAAAGCGAGAATTATGCTAGGGTCCGGCACAACCAATGAGGACCGGCTATCCAAGCATCCAAGTAGTTTTTCGATACGATTTGAGGGTAGTTTATAGATTTGCTGATTTATGGTAAAGAGTTTTATGCAATTCGCCCGATATGAACATTTTAAATTTCTGTCCCTTCGATAGTTGTTTTCCGGATCACCTGTATCACCTGTACTCACCTTTCGACGGCGCGTTCGATAACGCTGAAAGATCTTTCATCCTGCTTACGTAGCGACCGGGTTTTTGACACATACCTTAGGGCAGGAAGAACCGTAGAGTCGAAAAGGTGGGCACGGAGTCGGGTGTTCTTTGTTCTCTTCACTACATCCTCGATGCTCTTGATAGCTCCCCAAGCCGCTCGTTTCCTTCTGCTCAGCTCTGGAGCTAAGTCGTTCATCATATTGATTTCCTGACCTAGATAGACATAACTGGAGCATTCGGAGATACTCGTTCCGTTGAACGTGAATGGGGCAAACGAAACCAATCCGTTCTTCACAAACATAGTTTTTTTGTGAGATTTAGTCGAAGAACAATCTTTCTATAGGCTTTATCAAAGTCTGCAAGCATGCGTTACTTTTGGCTAATGTTTGATGTTATAAGGACGATATCATCAGCAAAGCAAAGGTGATGTAACTGCCGACCGTCGATTTTCAGCCGACATCGTATTGGTCACCTATCTTGAACAATAACACGGTCCTGCTGGTCTTCCACTGAGGGACCTTGCATTCAGACAGGTAAAGTGTGAAGAACCGAGCCAGTGTGTTTACGAGGACTGGCCGAAGGTTCTTGAGATGTTCTGATCGTATCCTGTCCGGACCTGGTGCTGTTCGATTTTTCACGGACGAAATGGCGTGTCGGTGACTTGAATAAGTCCCAGTTTGTGGTGGTTCTGGGACTTCGGTTTTTGAATTCAACGACTTTTCTCTTTTCTGCGAGAAATAGAACCTTGCAAGAGAAAAACGGTGATCTAATCCTGTGTAGGATTTTGGGACATCAGCAACATCGGTTAGACGAAGCCTTCTATTCACTATGATGTGGACTATTTCGTTATGGTACTCTCCTTGGGAGAGTCCCACTTGCAGGGTTGAGGGTGGGGCTTCTGAAGTTGCGAGTTACCATGGATGGTCTTGGTTGCCATGATAAACTCAGAGAGACGCTCACCAGTTTGTTCTGTTCCAATCCGTGGTTCCCAATCTGACGTTCTTCAGACTTCTTCTTGGTCCGATCTTGGCATTGAAATCTCCAATGATGACCTTGAAGAATGTATGGTCTTCTCTGTAGAACTTCTCCAAGTCCATGTAAAACGCTTCGACTTCTTCTTCGTCATAGTTTGATGTTGGCACGTAAACGACGAAGATTGTCAAAGCCAGTATTGATCCACATTTTTTTTAATGGTGAACGTCTGATTCGTGTTGTTAGCTGCTCTAATGAATCGATGTTCATGGACTAACTCGTGTTGACGAGAACGCCGACTCAGCCGACTCCTCTACTGTCGCATGTTCAGTGGGACAGTTCTTTTTCGGTGTCATAGACGGCGTTGAATAGGTGCCGTCGTCTCGTCTCAACTAGGCCGTCGTACCATATCCTTCCTGCTTGCATGAGCAAATCTTCTATCGTGAACTCGGATGCAAGTGCACGTGCATTGTAGGTATAGATCGTCACCATAGTTCTTTGTAATCCAGGTAGATTCCATTGGCTCTGAGATTTTAGCAGCCTCTACGTACTCGTACTCAACGCTGCGAAACTTGGGGCTCTTTTGGGGTCGGTGGAATGAGGCCTTTTTTTTTCTACTGAGCTAACATTTTGATGTTCACGTATAGCTTGATGGGCTCTGAATATGCGGGCTGGGTATACTCACGGGTAGCTTGCCAGGGTCTCCCGGAGCGGACATGGAGCTTATTTGTTGGAGGCGACTCCTAACCGCCTCCCATATACTTCCCTGTCACTTGATTGCAGGCTTTCGGCCGAATCGACTCGTAGAATACAATCCGCATAAAGCGAGAACACACCTACACACGCATGCATGAATACGCCTAGCAAATACAGAAAGTATGTGCCAAATCGGCGCAGCAGAAACAGGGGGTCCATCCCCTGGATTCACCTGCGTCTCAGGGAAGCAAAGGTCGCTTTTGGTACGCGATTAACCCCCTATCCGCCACCTGGGGACGCGCCACGTAGCCTCGCGACTAACCGGTTCGAGATCCCTCATATGAGGGAGATCCGTGGTTTTTCCGGATAGCATCTCATTATTCTACTCGTACTCTTTAATAATATATGAACGTAGTGAGAGAACCCACAAAGTCTTCAGACAGTGCCTAAGCGCGTGTCAAAACAAAAGCCTTCCGGAAATCACGTACAATGCCAATAGTTTCCCTGACACGTTTGTCGAAGAAGGTTCGTGTATACTATGGTCGTTACTTGTGTCGTTTAAACTCGAGCAATTTTTTTACATGACCTGAGCCACCACATAGCCTTATATTTTGCAAACCCCAGCACTGTATGCATTCCATTCCTTTCCTTGCATTCATGAAGGTCTTCGACCTTTTTTGCGTGTAGCTTCGACTATTGCTTGGCGATTTTTTTCGTTTCTTCGTCACGAGTGTCACTGTTCGAGTCGATTTTCCATATTATTCTGGGATAACCGTACCACGGCGTTCCCACGTGGATTATAGGAGCCATCTCACTACAGACAAGTCTGGTGCCAATTACCCAATCCCGGAGGGATAAGAGACTTGGTGGAGCCTGTGTTGAGTCGACTCAGAAGACGGATAAGTTGAGTCGTCTGCGCGAAACGGCCGCGATTAACCCCCTATCCGCCACCTGGGGACGCGCCACGTAGCCTCGCGACTAACCGGCTCGAGATCCCTCATATGAGGGAGATCCGTGGACATTTAAACCAGATAAATAAATTTTGCTCTTGGCTTTTCGCAAAGAGGCCGAAGTGGTGATTTGTTGACCTCAAATATTTAAGGCCTATGTACTGCGCTGTGGGCACTCGTTCTGTGAATTGTGCCTCGATGAGGCTGTAAACTGGGATGACCGGTGTCCAGAATGTCGACGATACACTCATGGAATTTGCATTCCAAATCTGTAGGACTTGAGGATTTCATATCAGAACTGATAATGCGTTTCGATAATTATTATTTTTAGAAGGCTTAACGAGTGCATCTACAATTCAATTCGGGAAAACGCGGGAAGAATGCACGAGTTCACCAGACGAGCGATGCAAAATCAGTGTATTCACTCTTAATGTGTATATATTTGTGAATTTCTGTCAATCAGTTGGAATGACTGTAGAAAATGGTCACATGTTCTGTTTTTCATGGAGATGGAGTACAACCACTTGATTGTAGACCTAATGGCGCTTAGGAAGGACGCTCGATCAGCTCTATTTTCTGTTTTCTACAACAACAGAAGACCATTGACACTGTCTGAAGTTGAGGAAAAGTGGAAGGTTTTCTTACGAAATTTCATTGAAAAAAACCCCAACGGTGCTGTTCGTATGTTCCGAACAGCACAATGTTGAAAGTGGTCCGTATTTCATTTCTTCATCAATAAGTACTATATTTACCAAATCATCTCTGCTGTACTTCTATGCCTTCCTGTCTTTTCGCAAGATCTCCATCGAAAACAGTAATTTTTCCCACCAGTTTAGCATAAAATAATCACTCATGGTCCCCATCAACAATTCTTTGTTTTCCTTCGTATTCCTACTTCTTATGATTTTCGTCTTTTTCACCCAGGAGCAAAGTGGCCTGCATTCTCTTCCTGATGACTTAAGAACCGAGATGTTTCGAATAATCCACTCGGATACAAAATTCTTTGAAGTCGTCATCCGAGAAAATGGTAGGCAACTCTGACACTTTTTGTACACCGATGAGATTGGTAGTGTTGATATCGATGAATATTCATGGAATGTGTACATTCGGGAGAGTACGATAGTAAGAATACGTCATTTCTGATGTTTTCATCTCGATGAATAAACACTAGAAGAAACTCCTCGGGGATCTAAAACAACGATTAACATTTAGCTTTTCCTTTGCTATCGCACAACACAATATGTGGTTCATCTCTTCTTGTTGTTTCATAGACGTATGACGTTGGTAACGAGTGAAATAACTCATTTCCGGCTTGCTTTCAGAAGCTCGCATAATGTTTAAGGATTTCGATAGTGAAGAAAATATCGTAGAGTTGGATAGAAGTATACGTGAATCTTGAAGGATTCGAACGGATCGACAAAATTACAACTGCTTTAATGGTCCGCTTCATCAATCTTTTTTTTTTCTTTTCCTTCTCTATCACATGGAATATTCAGCTTCCAGTTTCTCATGTCAAATGTGTAGCCTGTTCAATCGCTTGCTGTTTTTTTGTAATAGAACTTCGTAGACTTTTCCTATAACCTATACTGTTTGTGTTCATCGTCCAAGGTTCATCGACCCATTTGTTGTGTCGACGCCTGCTTTCTCATTTTCTTTGATTCGTTATTACAGCATGTTCACATAACTTCTCATAACATACGGCTAGGCTTCTCATGTAAACTCTTTTGGTTCTCAAACTCCATGGTAATTTTATAATAAACAGTTGATATATTGAACCTGTCACACCAATCATGGTTTGTTGGCAGTCACAGTACATAGTTTGCATACATTCACAGTATCTAAATATGCTAGCAAATAGAAGAATCTACGTAAGTGGCATTTGGCCTTTTTAGAACACACCGTCAATATGATTGACAGAACACTGGACGAAGGGCAGCCATGTAGGCAAGCATGATTTCGAAAAGGATTCGGCATGGTGGACCACATCAATGCGATAACAAGAGTCACTGAAGTAGCGCGAGAGTACAAAAGACCGCTTTGTCTCAGTTTCACCGATTTAAAGAAGGCCTTTTGCTCAACTGAAATAGAAGCAGTCATGGAACCCTGGACAGGACAATCAGGAAGTCCCTACTCACTGTATGAAGATTCTTCTATGTAAAAATTTCATGAGCAACAAATCTCCATCCTACGAAGATGCTAACATCTGCGTCAAAGGAAGGGTTAGACAAGGCGATACCATTTCACCAAAGTTATTTACCGTCTTACCCTCGAGGTCATGCGAACACTGAATTAGGACAAATCGTGAAAATCGTTGCTCGGCAAATGCACCACCTTCGCTTTACTGATGACATCGTTCTTATACATAAAGCATTAGCCAGTCGGGACGAATGCTTGCCACCTTTGACAGCGGTTGTGAAAAGATTCGTCTTCGACTAAACCTCACAAAAGCCAGGCTCACGAGGAACAAATTCGTTACGTATGCCATTCAGCGTCAACAAAACGAATATCTCCTACTGCTTCAATTACGTTTGTTTAGGTCGGGAAATTAACATGATTAACTCCACAGCAGAGCGGAAGGAAACGAGCGGCTTGGTGAGCTTTCAAGAGCAACGAAGTAGTATTGAGTAGAACAAAGAACGCCCGACTCCGTGACCATGTTTTCGACTCCACGATATTTCCTGGCTTAACGTATGCGTCGAAAACCTGATCGCTGCGTAAGCAAGGTGAAAAATCACTCGGTGTTATTGAACACGCAGTCGAAAGGACAATCCTTAGGAGTACTCCGTAAGAGAAGGGATCCGAGATGCCATTCTGTACGCCAAACAGTCGAAGATAAGATGGATCGGATACGTAATGCGAATGAACGACAACCGGTGCACAAGAACTGTTAGTGACTGGATTCCTCGTTATCTCAAACGCACTGCAGGAAGACCACCGACCCAATGGTCACAGCTCTTCACGAAAAACCTGGAAGAAAGGTGTGATGCTCTACGAGTGCCTAGAGCGAGCAGAACCCACTGGCCTATTCTTGCCCGTGACCGGAATACATGGAAGATTTACTGGCGCTCGTTCGATTCACTCGACGATCAACGGCACTACAGGTGGTACAGGTGGATGGTCCTTCATCACCTTATCCGTTGTCATCTTTCGTCCCGTTGATCGTCGAATGACTCGAGCGGGCGCCAGTAAATCTTCCATTTCTCCCTCGGTGATCGGGTGCAACAGTAGTCCACTGATTTTGCTCGCTCTACGAACTCGTAGAGCATCACACCTTTCTTCCAGGTTTTTCGTAAGGAACTCTGACCATCGGGTCGTCAATGTTCTTGCTGCATACTTAACACCTCGAGAACGTCTACGACTCTTGTCGGCTGGTTGCCTTCCAGGCAAATTACGTGTATTGGTCACCTTTTTTGGTTTTTCTGGTCTTGGACGTAAGACGGAGCTTCAGATCTCCATACTCACTTGCGTGAGAAGCGACACTCGTAGCATCGTCCTTTTCTATTCCACGTTTAATACTGCTGAGTGGTCTTTCATCCTTCTCACGCAGTGAATAGGTTTCTCACGCATACGTTAAAGCAGTAAAAATCCTAGAGTTGAAAATTCAGGTATGATGCTACCTATCCGTATTGCTCTTTACTAAATCTTCGATGCTGTTAAATGCTATTCAAGCTACTCTCTTTCAACTGCTCAGCTTTGTAAGTGAGTCGTTAACTATTCCAATTTCCTGACTGAGGTAGACGCATCTGACATATGTAGGTGAGAGGCAGCAAGCAGATTGGACGATAGTTGCCTATATCGTGAAGATCGCCGTTCTTGAACATTAGCACGGCCTTGCTGGTCTTCCATTGAGTAGGAGCCTTGCATTCAGACAGGTAACGTGTGAAGAACCGAGCCAGTGTGTTTACGATGACTAGTGAAAGGTTCTTCGGGTGTTCAGATCTTATCCTGTCCGATTTCGGAAGGGAGAACCGGTGGTACAACATATCCATCCCCTTTTATTTCATATGAGGGCAGGATGGCGAAGCAACTGAAGAGACCTGAGTAGTAATCGTGAATGGTTTTCCCATTACATTTCTGGAAGCTGTAACTGTTCCGTCTGGGCGTCGTAGTGCAATCATCTTGGTCTTGCAATTGACGAATCTCCGGTATGCTTTGCCTATGGTTTTCCCAGCCTCTGCATCTTCGACCATGATTGCTGCTGCCCTCACAATAAGATCTTCTCTTAACACCTGTCTGCATGGTTCTGCAAATCCGGACGTGAGTTGACGGTTGCCTGTACCTCGTGCGATTCTACGCTGGCGTATCAGCACAAGTTTTTTCCGATATAGACGCTTTTTGGTGTCTTTCGAACTATCAGCTTTCATAACGCCGAAGTGTAGATGATGAATGAGCCGATCGTACTCCTCATCAATGTTATTAAGAACGGCATCTTCTCCACAGAAAACTAATGAACTGAATAAGCCCGAAATAATGGTGCTTTTGGGACTTCTTTTCTTGAACCAATCGACTTCCTCTCGTTTTCGCAATAAATTACGTCTCGCACAAAAGAGGCAATGTCTGATCCCGTGTAGAGTTTTGGGATAACAGCGAAATCTGTTAGGCAGAATCGTCCATTTACTATGATGTGGTCTATTTCGTTATGGTACTCTCCATTGGGAGACTCCCACGTCCAACGTTGAGGGTGAGGCTTCTGGAATTGGGAATTACCATGAATGGTGTTGGTAGTCATGATAAACTCAGATAGTTGTTCACCCTACTCATTCCACTCTAATCCGTGGGTCCCGATGTGACGTTCTTCAGACATTTTCTGTTACCAGTCCTAGAGTTTAAATCTCCAATGATGAGCTTAAAGAATGTACGGTTTATTCTATAGAAGTTCTCCAAGTCCTTATAGAACGCTTCGACCTCTTTCTCGTCATTGTTTGATGTCAATGCGTAAACAACGAAGATTCTTCACGCCGGCATTGATCCACATCTCTTCTATCGTGAACGTCCGGTTCAGGTTATTAGTTGTTCGAATGAATGGATGTTCATGGCCAAACTTTTGTTGACGAGAACGCCCAGATCGCCGACTGCTCCACTGTCGCGTGATCCGAGAAGCAATTGTTCTCCGATGTCATAGACGTTGAATGGGTGGCGTCGCCTCGTCTCGGCCAGGCCGATAGCGTCGTGCCCTATCCTTCTCACTTGCATGATCTATCAAGGGTGTGCATTACAGGTACAAATCATCACCCTAGTTCTTTGCGATTTAGGCAGTTTGGAATGACCCTGAAATTTTAGCAATCTCACCGTACTCGTTTTACCTTACGCTGCCGAATCGGTCGCTCTTCCAGGCTTACGGAAATAAGGCCCGTTTATTTCACTGTTTTTAGCTTTTCCATACCCACATCTAGCTTGCTGAACTCTGAACGTGGAGGCAACGTAAACTCACGAGTAGCTTGCCATTTCCTTCCAGAATAAACGAGCAGCTTATCTGTTTGAGGCGACTCCTAACGGCTTCCCATATATTTCCCCCTTACTTGAATGTAGGCTTTTGCCGAATTGACTCATGGAATACAATCCGCATAAACGAGAACACAAACACGGACGCAGGCATGAATAAGCTTCGTAAACACTGAAATGATGAGTCAAATCGATGCAGCAGAAACATGGAGTGCATCCCTTGGATCCACCTACATCCCAGGTCGCTTTTGGTCAGTGATTAACTCCCTGTCCGCCATCTGGGGAAGCGCTACGTAGCCTCGCGACTAACCTGTTCGTGATCTCTCGAACGTGAGAGCTCTCTAGCATTTAAGGAATTCGCTTTTATATTATGAGTCTTCTAAATGAAGGATAGTAGTAGGGCGATAGTATGATTTGTATATCGATATTAGAAGAACCTCTAGATTCTACATATTTTTGCAAAGAAGGAACGAGCTTATTTATATCAGTTGCTTAAGGGTGAAGTTTTATTGGGTGTGAAGCCGTTGGAAGGAGGTTGTGCTTCGTTTGAGTTTCTGATGTATTTACCGGGTTTCTTTAAAGTTTCGATATTCTTTAGATGGTATGGAACAGAAGAGATGCTCAAAGCGAGTTCTTCTGCAAAATCTTGCAAGGATACGCGTGTATTTGTTTCCAATAAAGCTTTCAAGTCATCGTTATCAATAGTAGAACGACGTTGGCAACATCGCTCGTTTTCATGCTCAAATTCGCTACGAAACATTCGAAGAAAACGTTGAACTGTGTGTTCGTTAGCAGTTCCTTAACATCACACCCCTTAATGTTTCGAGCCCTTCTACTGTACTACATCCGAGTTTGAACTCGTAGATTAGTCAAGATTGCTGTCTTAACATCTGAAATTTTAGCTATTAGAATTTGTGAAAAACACTGTTTATACTGCAGCTCAATTATATGGAAGGGTAAGTGTAGTGCAATAGTTAGAGGTACCACACAAATAGACATCGGTTTGATCGCGCGCCCTAGGCCCACTAAACTATCCATCTTTCCGGTGTTGGCAAATTGGTACCAGACTTGTCTGGGAGGATAGCAGCACTGGCTCGATATATCGGCAGGCCACCACGAGTCATTATAAAGGCCAGATATGCATTCAACCACCTCCAACGATGCTTAACGAAGTCGAATGCTTGGCGCATCCCTCAAGGATTGATCAACTCCGAGAACCATCCTTTTGCCTTTATCAGTCGTATGAAGAAAAATACATAAAACTATTTTTTCAATGACATATAGTAGTGTAGAATCTCAATCAGAACTGATGCTAAAACGTATACAAGAAGAATGAAGTTCATCATGAATTTCCGAGCAACCTAACACGTAAGCTATCGAAAACTATAGAAGAACCCGAGTAAACAGGGCATCAACGCCGTCCTAATGGCAATTTTGAAAGACACAAATCAGTTAAGCAATCGCAGGAATCTCTGGTCGCCTAGGAATGATCTTAGCCTCGAATTAGGTAAACTCCCGTGGGGTTGAGCACCTGGATACGCTCCAGCGCACATAATTAGCAATTTCAGGGAAAATCGTGTCCAGCCAAGATCAAACATGTAAACGCAAAGAGAAGACGACAATAGAAATGGATGTTATGGATGACAAATCATCAAACCGCGCCGCATCCGACCATCCGAAAGTCAGAATCCAACCTCCTGTATGGACGAAAGCTGCAAAACAACGAAACGGGCGGAAGCGCTGGATACGGCAGTACACGTGAGAACAACCTATACGAGTAATTGAGTAATTTTTATCAAGATCCTAAGAAGAAAGCTCTACGTTTAGATCAATTACAGGAAATTTCCACTGCTTCGATTAGATTGGACACAGCATGTTATGGTACGTTTTTGCACAGAAAGGAACCATTACAACAAACTTAGATTCTTAGACAACCTATCTCTACCATTAATCCTTAGCTAGCGTCCTTGTTTTTCCCTATCTTCATTGGATTCATGGAGTTGGTCAACACACAAGAGATAATGGCCATAGAAACTGGACCATCAAAAATTGAGTAAGTTCACTTTGTACCTTTTGTTCACCTCTAGAATCCTTTCGTTGTTCTCAAAACTAAAAGAGGTGCAATCCGGGGTAGTGTCAATGAACGTTGTCTTTTCCTTTTCACTTAAACTGCTAACTTTCGTAACAATTTCAACATCGATGAGCTTCTACGTCGTTTTCTTTCGTAGTCTTTTTAGGAAACGTAGAGCAAGAACTAAAGACAAAGACAAGTGAAGAAGTAAAGACAGAGTTTCTTCATTTGGACCATCTACACTTTTAGATAGGAGCTACTTGCACTGCAATATGGAATCCGTGAAGTGGAGGTTGTCGCGCCAAAGCCAAAGGAGGACATTCCAAGAGCACTTCATGTTTGTAACGGTTGTTGAGTTGAAGAAGTAATAAGTCACTAGAAACAAAGCGTAGACACAGAAATATACAGGATATCATGGCGTCTAACTTTTAGCTCATACATAGATTAACCTCCTACGATCTAGCAAATTGAAATTTCATGCCTGTGAAGTTCATGAAAAAACTTGCTGTATCCATTCACTGATCTTTCTTTAAAACAGAAAGAAAGCAATGTCCGAAAAGACTTGCTAATTGCGACTAAGCTACTTCAACGAAGGCGAAACTTTTTTGCGTTTGCTTTCACTTGACTGACCCTCTAGATGAAAATCTCAGAATTCTTTATGGATTGGGTGACCACGGTTGAGGGTAACCTACTTACATATATGGTTGCTTAACAACCAAGAACGCCTCAAGCCATGATGAGCCGAAAATTGCGAAGGATACCTTGTAAACAACAACCAAACTCGGCAAACGATTAAACTGGAATGCATACGTAGATGAGCCAAAGCCATAGCCAATAGACAACTTCGACTTGACGACAGCTTCGCTATACGACAGTACAGCCTTTGGCGAAATTCTTCCCGCAGAAGAATAAACTGCTCATGGAAATGTGAGTCAAATTAAAGAAAAGCATATTATCAGGAACAAGGCATTCATTCCCTGGTTTTGACAGGATAGCATATAATGTTGCAATACTTGTTAATCAATCTATTGATTGACTTGATTACCGATAAGCGCATGCTACGATTGTGAAGTATGCATTTGTAACTAGTAGATAAGGTAAAAAGGTATTCCTCCTCAGCCATAGCCACTTACACCGCAACTAGACTTGGACAGTCCATCGACTGTTGTTCCTTCAGAAAGACGTACATCCTTAGCAACAACACTTAAAATCGATAACGGTATGGACATTCTAAAGCGTTGCTCAGTATGCAGCCACGAAACTATCCTCTACGTCGTTCACAGTTATATGACTATCCCACTTACCTTACCTAGATGCAGGACTTTGTTTACAATGGTGCAAATCAACTGCTGTGGATCTTCCGCAATTTAGTCGTCTGAAGTCATACCAGTCTGCTGGCCATCAATTTCTCGCGCATTCATTTCCATGACTACACCTTGATAAATGCACCGTAAGGCCAAATGTATCTCGAACAAGTCCAGAAGATAATGGTCTAAAAGCATTCGGCGTTGATTAATCCCTGAGGGATGCGCCATGCGTTCGACTCCATTAAGCATCGCTTGGAAGTGAACGAATGCATATCTGGCCTTTACAATATCGTGCGATGGCTTACCGATGTATTAAGCCAGTGCTGCTATTCTCCCAAAGAAGCCTGGCACCAACTTCCCGAAATCGGAGGGATGAAAAGCTTGGTGAGTCACGAGCGCGGTTATCGATCCCATATGTATCGTAGGCCTCCGACTACTGCGCTACCGGCCCCCTTGGTCCAGAAGTTTATGGAAACTCAAACCTACTGACTTATAACGCAGCAAAGCTCTAGATGTGAGTGTGAATTCCGTTGCAGGGCTCAAATTGTTAGGGGACAGGCATACTTTAGTAGACCTTTAGCACTGGCTGCAAGCCTTTTCAACTAGAAAGAATTAGAACGCCTCTTCATTTCTGTGTAAAAGAGATGGATAAGTCATGTTCATTACAAGAACACGTTACAAAACCTTCAAATGAAAACGACTAACAACAAGAGTGAACAAAGTAATATCAACATCTAAATAACGAGATTACAACCGTGTGACAAATCATGTGTACCTAGTGGAAAACACCAAGCAGATCTTGCTCCCGGAAAATAGAGTACTCTACTTCATCCACAACTACCTAGAAGTGGAAAAAATGCAAGTCTTTTTGGTTATTAAGAGAGTTACTTCTACATAGAAACTGCGCGGCATACCTTAGTGCCACCATATTCGGGAAGAAGCACGCGGTCTCCGGTCTTAACGGACATGGGGATGACGTCTCCCTTTTCATTGCGAGCACCTGGTCCAACTGCGAGGACGGTGGCCTCAAGGACCTGTAGATTCTAACTGACATGTGAAAAGAATTGCAAGCTTTACAAGTAGAGGAACTCGCCTTTCCTTGCGACTTCTCAGGCAACATGATGCCGCCTTTCGTTTTTGTCTCTGCGGCTGCGCGTTCAACCAGCACACGATCATGGAGGGGTTTGAACGATTTCAGAATATCTCCAGTCTAAAACGACAAGAAACATTAACGACTCTAGGCCCAAACAATCATCATACATGAAGTGGCTTATCTCTAGGTGTTAATCGTCAAGATCTCTTTTCTAGTTGCCTAAATAACAACGTAGTACACATAGAAGTAAAATAACTTCGAAACCGACCAGAGCTCGACGAACAGCTGTGAGGAACATGCCAACACCAAATAGGTGCACGAATCAGTGCCCTGGCAGAAATGGCGGCGGGACCGCGGCCGTTCAGCAGCGCAGTGTGGGCGGAGCCAACGAATAGGAAAGCGGTTCGCGAAATTTCGTCCCTCACTCCTGGCGCGTTCGCTTCGACCTACCCATAGTATTCACCTACATTCGCGCCTAGGCATGGAGCGCTCGACATCGGAGAAGAGCTTCATTCCGTCCGAGCTGCAGCTGCACGAGAATGGTGTGTAGCCGATGGTTTTACTGCGCTCTGGCCGGTTGCTCCGGGCGGAGCCGACCAATCGGAGAACGGTTCTCGAAATTTCTCTCTTCATCTTAAGCGCGGTCGTTTTTATTTCGCTGCTGTACCTACTCGCCGTTCCTTGCGTGTCTGGGTCAGTTGATTTGGTAGAGGTAGGTTTCCTCGGAACCCTTTAGCACCTCCTTGGCTAGGTGGGGAGATTTCGCGCTCCTTTTGAGATTGCGCAAGCCCTGCGGCCGAGTTTTTCGCTTGAGTACTTCATGATGTATGCTAACCTTATTCTCGTTGTTCACCATTAGGTGATATTGTTTGAAGTAGGCCCTCCTTCTCAGTACCTTTCGTTATTCCTAAATATTTCCATCTTGAACAGGACATGTATACACGCATATTCTGGCAAACGTCATTTCAGTTCTACTTGTTCGTATCGCTTTTGCTTCTCCTCTGTCGTTCGCATTGCAGTAAGTGTTTTTTTTTTGAGTGCAGATATGCTACGCCTGGGCAATTCCCGTATTGCGCGTACCGTGATCCGGAGTTATGCCAAGGATATCAAGTTTGGAGCGGAAGGCAGGAAAGCCATGCTTGTCGGTGTTGATCTGCTCGCCGACGCAGTCTCAGTAACAATGGGTCCTAAGGTAATCGTTTTCACTTACGTCAATGATCCATCATATGCTGTGACAAATTGCTATGAATGGAATTGTTTAGGGTAGAAACGTGATCATCGAACAGTCTTGGGGAAGCCCTAAAATCACTAAGGATGGAGTCACAGTTGCAAAAGCAATCGATCTGAAAGACAAGTACCACAACATGGGAGCCAAGCTCATCCAGGTCAAGCATTTCGTTTTTCCCTAGTGTATGTAATTTGAGTTTATATCGTGTCACCGGTACTCTTGATATTTGACAAGTGAACTCAGCCGTTAACAGTGGATTTCAGTCGCTCTCGTTCGCTTCCGATCTATCTGCTGAGTCTGATGGCAAAAAAAGTTGCATGGAAGCATTTTCAAAGAAGTTTCTATAGCAGGGTGTTTACTTTCATTGTTTAGTCAGAAGATGCATCCAAGTGGCTTGTTAGTAAGACGTGGCTGGATGTCATAAGAGGTGACTTGTGATGTATGGCTCCAGGAGATCTCTGCTGCATCTGCAGAAAATCTTTTGGTTTATACTGCAAGGTTGAAGTATATTACAATGAAGGATATTGACAATAGTGCATGTTAAAGTAATTGTTACCGGACTGGGAGTATGTGGGATATACTGTGGTTTGAAAGAAATCCGCAATCTTGCCATGAACGGCAAGCTGATTTCTGCACTTTGGAAGGATCCCACAGTCTTGCCATGAGGGGTAAATTGGCTTTTGTCTTTGTCAGTTTCGCAGTTACTCATGAGAGCTGTGTGTTTAGAAACTAAATAAAAATGAAGATATTGAAACGTCTACTGAGTTATTTTTCCAAGTTAAAATTTCGCTGTGAAAACAGCGTTCCTTTCGTCTGATTATTTCATTTTGTTCAGGTACCGCATATTTCTTCGAGTTCATCTTGAGAAAAAAGTTTTTAAACAACGCTTAGAAAAAAAACGAAGTAGGATAGAGATGAACATTGTAGTGTTTAGTGCTAGAGGAACTGAATCGTGTCAAGAACTGTTGAGCAGTGTTCAGTGTTATTTAACCAGCACAATTATCTCCAGAGATGCTGAGATATGAGCAGAACTGGTAAATGCAGGTGGACTTAGAACCTGCGAATTCTCTTACCAGGGGCTTGCATTTTGGGTGATTTCATTCATATTCCATCTTTCCCGCATCCCTTCATTCTTACTGGCGGGTGGATGCTGATAACACCGAGGGCCTCGGCTGACGTGACGGATAGACAGCATGTAAGCACTCGATGACGATAATCGAGGATTTCAAGCTCATCTGAAGTTCTAAGTTTTTCTCATATCTCAAGGTCCTTCTGGTTCTGTTTGAAATAGTACCTTGCCAAAAAAAAAAGAATAGAGACTAAATAAAAACTAAGGCAACGTTATTTAAAAGAGGTCGTTGGTGTTCTTCCGTAATCGACAAGCAGCATTCTTTGTGCTTTATGCAGTGACTTTATAGGATGTTGCAAACAAAGCGAACGAAGAAGCCGGAGATGGTACTACTTGTGCCACCATACTGGCTCGTTCTATAACCAAAGAAGGTTTCGAAAATATCAGCAAAGGTGCTAACGCTGTCGAGATTCGGAGAGGAGTTATGGCTGCAGTGGAGCTTATTGTGAAGGATCTAAAAGCTCAAAGCAAACAGGTTTATTTGTTGGGAAGCTGCTTTTCCGTCTACATCTTGGCTGTTTGATATTCTGAAGCTTTTCAGGTACTTTTAGTTTTCAGGTAACAACGCCCGACGAGATTGCCCAAGTTGCAACTATTTCAGCAAATGGAGACAAGGCCATTGGGAATCTCATTTCAGAAGCTATGAAGAAAGTGAGTGATTAGCCAGATTTTCAGGTCTCGAATATTTCTGTGCACATATATGTATG
>MQTX01000153.1:1351347-1577161 GCA_009735665.1 Angiostrongylus cantonensis | reverse complement strand
TATATATATACATATATGTATATGCAAATGTATATACATAAGTGCATGTGTGTACAGGTGCATATATATTTTTTTTATTTGTTTATTTATGTGGTGTGTATATTCAGGTAGGAAAAAAAGGAGTCATAACCGTGAAAGATGGAAAGACATTGAACGATGAATTAGAGTTGATTGAAGGTATGAAATTCGATCGAGGATATATTTCTCCTTATTTCATCAATACCTCAAAAGGAGCAAAGGTAAATGTGCTGCTGGTGTGGCCATTCCGAATCATTGTCGTGAATGTATTCCCAGGTTGAATATGAGAAGGCCTTAGTTCTCCTGAGTGAAAAGAAGATTAGCAACGTCCAAGATATTGTTCCTGCACTTGAGTTGGCTAACAAGGTTCGAAAACCTCTCGTTATCATTGCTGAAGATGTTGACGGCGAAGCACTTACGACACTTGTTCTCAATCGGTTAAAAGTGCGTTTCCTGTGCGATTATATTGCTATTGTGAATGTTTACATCAACAGAATATTTAGGTCGGCCTACAAGTAGTAGCAGTGAAAGCGCCAGGATTCGGCGATAATAGGAAGAACACGCTAAGAGATATGGCCATTGCTACTGGTGGTACTGTATTCGGAGATGACTCAAATCTAGTTAAGCTTGAAGACATTCAACTGAGCGACTTTGGGGAGGTCTGAGTGTTTTCGTGTGCTCAGATTGATGTTAATGTGAGTGTTGAGGATGGGGGTGAAGCTTTTTCCAGGTTGAAGAGGTCACTATTACAAAGGAAGATACTTTGTTACTGCGTGGTAAAGGTGAGGCCGCTGAAATCGAGAAGCGAATTGAGCAAATCGCTGATGAAATTGAACAGTCAACTAGCGAATATGAAAAGGTACCTTTTTTAAGAGACTATTTAAGGAACACGGCAATTTACAAAATTTTCAGGAGAAATTAAACGAACGCCTTGCCAAACTCTCGAAAGGTGTTGCTGTTTTGAAGATTGGGGGTGCGTCTGAAGTTGAAGTTAACGAGAAAAAGGATCGCGTTACGGATGCTCTTTGTGCAACGCGCGCTGCGGTCGAAGAAGGAATTGTACCTGGTGGTGGAGTGGCTCTTCTCCGATCACTCAAATGTCTTGAAGCATTTAAGGTATTCTAGCCCATTCCTAAATCGTTCGCAAAGAAATGTGCATCATATTCGTTGGGTTGGAATCAACTTTACTTGCGTTGGACCCATGGAAACACAATGAGGGATTATCTTTGGACTATGCTTGAAATGGTATGAAAACTATTGTTTGACTCCAGTTTTTTCCTTGTATGAACAAAGTTCCACTTAATGTAGTGCTGCTTTTATTTTCGAAATATCGATAACCCGTAAACGTATCTTTAAATTTTTTGGCCGTTGAAAACTCACTGCGCTTTCTACTAGCCGTGCGCTTGTGTGCGTCATAGCGGGGTACCACTTAGTGGGACCCTTCGATGTCATTTTTTTCTCTTTTTAATTTTAGAGAGTAAATGTCGAATTAGCAATGTTATTGGGTTTTCCACATTATGGACAAGCCATTTTCAGATAAGGCTTGCATAAGTACACCTGATGGAAGCACACCGTATGTTCCTCTACATGTATAATGTGTATTTATATGCAGATGTACATGTACACATACATCACATACATATATGTACATAGGCATACATGCATATGTACACGTGCATATATATATATATATAATGTGTATATGGTGGCCACCGGTAAAATCCGTCCACGTGAATCCCAGCTTATTAGTAGTTCCCGCTTATTCGAAAAACCCGAAATATTTAGCGTCCTTGAAGGGATATCTTTAGATCATTTCTTTTGTCATTTCTTAAAGCCTTAAACATAGGTGAACCGCTCGGTACCGCGCTAGCAAAGGCCTCCTCGACTTTTCTATGAATCCAGCGTGTAATTACAATCTGATATCGAATTCGGAAGCTGAGAAAAACGATTTTAGCTTTTCTATCGGTGTGTTTAACTAAGAGTAAATATGTAGAGAAAGCACAGAAAAAAGGCAGCCATGCAAGCAGAGCACACTAAAAAACTCGTAAGTCAGCGTCGGGGTTTCTCTTGTGGTGCACATATCTATTCTGTTTTAAAGATATCACAGCGGACATTGCTGAGGTTATATTTTTATTTCCAGGCTCCTAATGATAACCAGCTAATGGGCGTAAATATAGTTAAGAAGGCCGTTCGTCAGCCAATTAGCACGATCGTCAAGAACGCAGGAATAGAACCTGCTCCCATTGTTGAGAAGGTTACCTATAGTATTTACATGTAATTTCCTCAGTTACTGCAATGTCTCTGGTTGTAGGTCCTATCGAATGGCAATGTCGGTTATGGTTATGATGCCCTCAATGATAAATTTGTGGATATGTTCGAAGCTGGTATTGTTGATCCAACCAAGGTATGTTTGTAAATGGAGCAATGTATATGTCAGTACGTGCGATCCTATTAGTTATCGGTGATAGCTGAGGGCTGAAGAAGTCATCAACATAACAGTAAGAAGTTTGAAGGCATGTAATGATATGTGGGAAGCACAGGCATTCAATAAAACGGCATGATAATCACCAAGGCTTGCAATTCTTTTTAAAGACTAAGTGACCGGAGCGGCAATGCTTATCATAGCCTGTCCTTTTCATATGGTATCATTAATGGGCTCGTGGGCAACAAGCAACATGAGGGCTTAGTGCTACTGCCTATCACATGCCAAGTGTACTATTACTTAAATTTGTAGCAAATCTGGTCAATCCAAACGATTCGATTGCACAGGTTGTACGAACTGCTTTGCAAGATGCGGCTGGAGTTGCTTCGTTGCTTGCGACCACAGAATGTGTGGTCATTGAATTACCGAAAGAGGAACCAGCGCCAGGAATGGGAGGTGCAATGGGCGGTATGGGTGGAATGGGAGGAATGGGAGGAGGAATGTTCTAACCTCGCCTCTTAGGTGTTTTTTAAAATATTTACGTTCAAATCTCGTTTTGTTTCGTGAAGTGCAGTTGTTATATGTTGTAGGCACACTTGCCATTTATTAACTGTTATAATGGTTTTAAATAACACTTGTTACTTGGTTCCCTTTGATACGTTGTACTTTTTAAATGCAGTTGCATCTCGATTATTGTTGATTTTCACATTTATACTTAGATACAAATAAATATCTAGGTTTACTATGTCCAGCAATGTTTATTTTTTAGCCTATCAATTCTGAAAGTTAAGAGCGTATAAAAACGTCGGAATGAAAGCAGCAAGGTTCCAGGAACATTGGAGAGATCACCAAAGACTAATTTGGAAGCACAGACCAGATGGATTCTCATTGTTGGAGTGATTGTTGTATCCGGCACCACCTATTGCTCATCGTTTATTGAGCGTGTTAGGTTAGTGCCATTGTAGGACAGCGCTACCGAGCGCCGACGAAGGTGGCTGTATCCAGTGTACGTCAATGAAGGTAGAGCGATACAAGTGAATGAAGCATATTTTTGGTTCCGAATAGTGATACAGGTATCTAGTTTAATGGTAATGACGAGTGGTAATCACAATAATTCCAAAGAATTACGAACGACTAAGTAGCGACCGGACAGACAAGAAACCGTCTTGGGTACTCACGGTAACAAGTTACAAATAAGCAGTGGGTTAATTCTGATATCGTAGAACTGTAGGCGTGGAATGAGGCATCGATGGCTTGCCATGGATTTCCTCTGCTCTGCGTAGAAAAGCTCCAACCATGGTTTTCACGACTGAAAAGTAATCTGGATCACCTTTCTGAGCAAATAATAAACGCGGAATGAATTTCATGCAGTTGACTGCAAAAGCTACGAACTATGCACTTTATAATCGTACTTGTGCTGCTGCTAGTTCATAACTGCCAATAGTTTTTTGATAACTAGACAAATTTAGGAGATGAGAACCTGATGGCTTTCTAGGGCGAACTTTGTGGGTTTAAGACTGTCATACAGATACTTAAAAAAACGCCACTTGGAATTTTTGACACACTTGCGACGAAACGAAAGTTATATACGACTCATACTTGGTCGGAAGTACTTCAGGCTTTGAGCTTCAAGAAAAAATGTTTTATCATAGAATCAGATGAACTGTACAATTTATTTCTGAACTCAGAAATACCATTTCCCAGGACCGACTTTCTATTAACCTCGGCATTGGGTTACAAATCTGCCGCTTTCCTCAGCAATCGCGAGGTTGTTAAACAGGATACGTTTACTTCCATACAATAACACACATACCTTCTTCAGAGCCGTTCTTACGTGCCCTCCACTATGCTGTTTCCTCGCGATTGCTGAGAGAAAACGATGAATGCAGAAATACCGCTTTCTCATCCTTCCTGTGGTGGTGGTGGATCGCACTCACACCACCCCAACGCTAATATTTTTGGCATTTATAACAATATATCAGAGCAAATTGGAATATAGTACCTTGATCAAAGAAAAGATGAGCCACATGGGAATGAAATGCTGATTTGAACTCAAATACTAGGTCATAGTGCAGTGTGCAAGATTGCTCGTTCATCGACTGTCCTTCAGCAAATCGAAAGGTCGATTCCAGTGTGTTGAAAACGGAGTCGTCAACTACGACAGACTGAAAGGAGAAACATTTCAATGTAGAAATTATCATAACCATAACTATAACAGGTCGACCGATGCGCATTGACCTCAATTTACAGCCTGCGCATCAAAAATTAGGCATCGTTTATAAACTAGCCGTATGAAGTTAGGTGTAAAACTACAAATAGTATTCATATTAAATCTGCAGATTTCAACAGTGCTATAACCTCGAACTCATTTTGCTATACCGTTCTCAATCGGTCGAGTGATCGTAGGAATCGCTGCTGCCATCGAAGGATACCTTTCACAAGTCAACAAATCTCCCATAAAAAGGCCACAACACGACTGACCATTTCAGGAAAAGCCGTGTACGCCCAGTATTTTAACACAATAATGGGAACAGAAAGTGATAAATTCACAGGCTACGGGCGAAACGTACACATGGACCTGAAAACCTCTCTCCTGCCGGCTCCATCGGAAAAAAACTGATAAAAAAAACTACTAGGGCTTTCAATTAATGTGACAGCGGGCCACCTGTATCTAAGTACTGAATGATCACATAGACTCCAATTAATGATTATGTCCAAAGTACGGCTTCCATCAAGCGGCGCTGTAATAAAAGAACACGAATTGCTTCCAATAGCTTGGATACTGACAAGGCCTGTCATTGACGATATAAGATGTATCGCTAAACAATCATGGGCATTTAGCCCTGACTATGACGGAAAAATCGGAACATTTTGACCAAGTAGAATGAAGCTCCACCATTTCTTTCCATGACCCGTTATCACACCTGGAGCACGGATCCCAGCGATTATCGCACCCGATTCGTATTCCTCGCATTCTTCCTCCGCAATGGTCTTCGAACATTCCGCGTGTTGTTTGGGCAGCTGCTTGAGAATCTCATCCTCCTTATGAATGCCCCAGAATGCTGATCGAGTTTATTCTCTTAGCAATTTCGGAGATGGCCGTTCTAAGGCGTTCCCACATGGACTAGAGGAAAACGTTGAGGAGTGGATCCAACCAGCACCTTGATTCCTAATTAATTACATCACTAACCTCTCCGCTGTGCATATTTGAAGTAGCGTCCCAGTAAACCTTTTAAAAAACCTTCCTCTACATCACCCGGCACTCCGCATTGTGTGGATTCCAGAACTCCATTCATTCGATTCACATCTGCTCGCATTCATCATCAAAAGTTTTCGGACTTACTATGGGTTCATCCTATGTGGCGGACACGTAGAACGACGTATCACTTTTCGCTGTACGCAGCATGTGTCGAGCTCGCTGCACACAGCCTAAACCCCAGGACAAAGAAATATGGTACCTTTCGCGCAGTTAGGAGCTATATGTCAATCCATCTGTTAAATAGGTAAGGAATTAATACACAACCTTTGCAACTGTATTTTGGGAGAACTGTTATATTAACAGATTCACTGTGTGCAATGGTCGCTGTGTTAATGCAAGAACTTACTTGCTTGGATCTTTGGATGGTCCATCTTCACTAGCTGTACGCAGCTCAGCACAATTTCCGTTTTTCAGAGTTTTGCTGGTTCAGCCACTGTGGTTCCCTGCAGTCCCGAGGTCAACCTAACCAAGGTCCGTCCCATGTCGTCAACACCACAGGCAGTTGCCGCCCTTGTGTATCAGAGGGAAATTTGCCACCATGCGACTAGTTTAATAACAGAACGGTAGTGGACCTTGGTACTGGCTTACTCTTAGTTGCGCTTCCTGATGGAAACGCCGGACTCAGTTTGGGAAGTCCTCCCGAGAGATGGATTCTCCGCTGTACATCGCCGCCCGACACTAACGAACACTTCATAGACATGATGAAGCGGTAAACCGTTGGAAAGTTGCGAGAAATACGAAAAACTCTAATGCACAAAAATTTCACGAAAATGTCGTTTACAAATTCGATGTGTGCAGAACTAAATTCTCGGCCGATCCCCTTCTTTACGTTGAAATGGACGTGCATGACCTCTCGAATATGCTGAGAATATTGTTTTACAAATCCATTTATACTGGTACTTACAAATTAGTAATAGGCCTGTAGACAAAACCGATCTCCGCAGATGAGCAAGCTAGACAGACATACTCACCCGCTTAGATGGTTTTGTTTTCATTTCGTTCCCTTGCAGCCTGCAGAATATCATGCTCGTGTCCGGCTTCGAACACAGATTAAGGATTTGCCTTGTGTTCTTTCCTTAATGGTATATTTAGTGCTATTCAAGCGTGATTCTCCTTTGAATATCGAAACAGCAGTGTCAGCGCATCCTTTGTTCTTCACTACACGTTGCAACCTCGTAACTACATTTCTTCTAGACAGCAGAAATTCCTCTGAAGACATTAATTTCTACGACCAATCAACCGATCAAGGAAGAAAACTTCGCTGTTACATGATCACGACAGAAGAATGTTGTGCCTAGTTTCCAATCAACTTAAAACTAAATTTCATTAAATTTAAAGTGATTGAAATGCTGAGAAGACAATTCGTTCCGAACGTACGTGTACAACTGACGGTCGTATGAGGACTACTCGGCTTTGGTACCTCTCCAAAAGAGGCGGGAAACCAATTTCCAGCTCTACCATTCGCAAATTCTCATGCTCGCTGAGGACGTTGGAATGCCGACACCAAGGTATAAAGTTGTGGTACTGAGAAACATCGGCAACGATGTCAAACATTTGTTCACGGGAATAACTAAAGTAAAAATTGACCACACACAAACAGTGACCTATTATGATTTCGAAGGGATGCAACAATTCCAAAACATAACCAATTCATTCAGGACTCTCATGACTATGGAACTTGCCAACAACCAACCACCCACTTTAAGGTTCAGTAAAAATTTCAATATACTTGTATGACCCATCCTCACTGGTTGTGCGCAGTCTAACAAAATTTCCATTTTTCGGACTTTTGCTGTTTAGTCATTGTGGTTCCATGGAGTCCTGAGGTCAGACCAGCCAAATTCCGCTCCAGGTCGTCAATAAACCAGGCAGTCGCCGTCCTTGAGGATCAAAGCGACATTTACCATCATGCGACTAGTTCCATACTAGGACGGTGGTGGATCCTGGCACTTACTCTTAATTGGGCTTCCTGGTGGAAACGCTGGACTCCTCAGCTTGGGAGACCCTGCAGGGAGGATGAATCCCCCACCCCATCGCAGCCATCATCCAGGAGCACCTCCCAGTCACGATGGGGCGGTAAACCGTTTGGACGAAGCTAAAGATACTGGGTATAAAAACGGTGTAACCAAAGAATACTTTCTAAAGCGGTGTGGTATTAAAAACTAAATATAAAAGAGTGCGCTAACGAAGGAATTTCACACTGCAATCAATGGCTCCAGACCCAATGAGACGCTTTTCGGAATATCCCATTTCCTTGCCAATAAATGGACGATTTGTCACGAAAGAACTTCTCGACAACCGACTGAGTAATCGCGAATTCATTCCAATACGGTAGTACTTTATCTTTAATAAAATAGAAACAGTAACTGCAAATAGTTTTCATTTGCTCCAAAACAGAAAGGTAAGCATTGTGGTTTTGCACAAAGACGAAATACATCGATACACGAGTTGCAGATTTATTAAACGACCTAACAGTAAATTTTGGTGGCGCATTAAAAAAAAAACCAGTTGCTACTGATACTCTGCCACATTTTCGCCAACTTTTGTCACAGTTCAGGAGACTTTTCCGAGATGACACGAGGTTTCCTGATATGTACAATCAGCGTGCAGACCCCTGGAATAAAGAAATACACAGGAATGAGTAAAACGCAGCACGAGTTGTGTTAAGTGTTAAGTACGCAGTGGCATAACATCCATAGGTACTCATCTGAATTCCAATGAAATATATATATATATATATATATGTACATGTATATGCATGTGTGCATGTATATACACATATATCCTACATAAAGGATAAAGCTTTCCGCCTTCATCAATTTGTGAGGGACACGCATTGCATTCGATTCCATGAAGTATCCCTAAGCTGACTAAATGCACACCAGACCTATAAAATGTCTTGCGATGGTCAACCGATGTATCGGTGCTGGTACTCTACTAGGCAGTGCTGGTACCATTTTGCCGACCCCAGAAAGAAGGAAATCTTGGCATAATGGAGCCAGGTGTATATCCAATGTGTATTGCAGTACACCTGTAACCACTGCGTTACACGCTCTACGATGTTTAATGTAGACCAGTGCATGGTGCATCCCTAAGCGATTGGTCAACTCCGAGCGCTGAAAACTGTTACAGAAAAATAAGACGTCTAATAAATTCACATACTCATCAACAGCACATTGAGCGATCCGAGCGGCAGCTGGAGCCAGTGGAGAAATTACTGGTACCCGTTGGTATAAACACTGCTCATTGTGGGATAAATACAGTTCTTTATGCTTACTCATAAGATGGCCCATTTTACCCTAAAATACTGATGCACAGAAAAAACTTCCGTAGTACAGTTACTGTTTTTACCCAACTTCATGTTATTATCGTTAAATAATAAATAAAATAGTTAAATAACCTTCACAGTATACATGCGAATCCCACATACAAAGCAGAGAGTGCCGTAGGCAGATTTCAGTGATAGATCATGATGAGAGTAAGATTGGTACCACACTTGTTTGCGAAAAGTTCACTCTTTGCAATGCAACTGAGGGCAACATTAACACAACTATCTCAATGTTCCAAGGAGAATCGACTCGGCCAGCATTCAACAACACATAAAGAAGGCAACGATCCTTAAGCAGCCGAATCCACAGGCGAAAACGTTGGAAAAATTTTTGGATTATAGAAAGGAGGGAACGAACCGAATACAAGAAGTGCTGGGACTCGCAGAGCAAATGTGGAAAACGGCTCATAAAAAATAAATAAAACAAATGCGTTACTCTCATATTTCACCTCAGAACTGCCACTCCTCCTCAAATTTGTATTTGGAAGGTTCGAATCTGATTTCATCGGTCGTAACGTCTTAAACTGATCACGTACATTTGAGTTAGAGTTTATCTAAAACTAAATCACTTCTAAAAAATTCTCCTTTTTTATGAGAGGCAATATTAGCACGCGTTAAACTTACAACGGGTTTCACAGATTGTACAGGCGGTGGTGGTGGTGACGGTTTACCAGACATATTCACATCGATGGGCTTGTGTGGGGCAGAATGTGGTGATGCCGAGGCAACATTGGTGGGCTGAGATCGCACTGGAAAAAGGTGTAGTATCAAACCCGATCTCTCGAAATAGTGTGTTCGCTAGCAAATGAACGATTTCCCTTTTGTATAAGCATAATTCCAAGTGGTTGCGATATTGGCAAAGCCTGTCTCCCAGCTTTACAGAGCAGAAAGGACCCACACATTATTGTTAAGTTTCCCAAGCCATCCTCAAGCGTGGAGAGAAATCAAAAAGCAAAATTGTGAACATCCTGGTTAAATTAAACAGGAAACGCATTTTTTTAAACTAAGAGAAAGCCAAGCCAAAGGTAAACTTTTGCAAATCCACTTCTCGGAAGCATGACGTCATTTGAAAGTACGAAAAAAATAATTAAAAATCACTTTCTCCGGAAGGAACTGGTGAAGATGATGAGGGTGAAGAAGGTGCTATGGGAGTCGAAGCCGATGTGTTCGCACGCCGAAGTTTATTCTCACTTGGTTTTGAAGGAACGCCATTTGCAAACAGGTTACCGATGCCAACTCCATTGTTCCCACCGACACGAGCTCCACCGCCGCTACCTACAACATAACAGTAGTTTTCATTTTAAAAAAGGTAAAAAGCTGTCGATGAAGACAAACCAGGTTTCGGCTCCTTTTCCAACTGATTGGACAAGGTAAGCCCACCCCTTGATGGCGAGCTAGACTTTTCTCCTATCAGCGGAGCCGAACGATCATTTGTAACCACCTTTTTGAGTTTAGCTCCTCTCTGAAATGGCACGATTAGTCACCAATGGTGAATCAACCCTCGCCTGGCATAACAGTAACCTATTCTTCTTACCAAAACAACACTAAAAATAGGTAGTGAAATAAAGTTCGATTGAGAGGTAGGTGGTAGAATGACACAAAAAGAAAGGCACAAAACGTTACTCTACACAGGACGAAGATAAACAAAGTAACCAAATCCTCATTATGTATTAGTCCTTTAATAAGCTTACACAAGGTTGATGTACAATGTTTATTCGACCAACGTTCAGCAACTTTAGCAACTGTGGACCATCGACTCAGATTACTGGCTCTGATGAAAACGAAAATGTCGAAACGTTAGCGGAATAAAGATTGCACACCAATCACGTGTAAGTTTATCAAAGAAAGAATATATATCAACTAGTCATACTGAAGTCAAAGAAAAGTCGGCTTCGAAATTCGTCCACAGTTTCGAGATGTGTAAAATGTTCTAGAAGAGGTGGAATTCTCGTCATATTCACAAAACAATACAACTTTAAGGGGCCTCGCGTCTTGCATTCAACTACGGAAACAATCCGATGTGATGGCAATCCTGGTCAATTCAGAACACGTGCTCTCTACAACAGCACAAATATAAAACAACAAGCTCACAACTACGAAATCTCGTTCAAATCCATTCGTAGCCAGAGTCGAATGAAAACATCTCAAACATGTCGAACGTATAATTCAAAAGTCCGACCTGGATCTCAGCAAGCAATGCAGCTGGCTTCTTCTCATGTTCAGCAACACCGGTGTTAGAGGCAGGGGCGATTAGTAGCGATGGTGGTGGTGCAGGAGGAGGTGGAGGTGGAGCCATCACCACTGAAGTGAATCTTCTTCCTCAAACAAGGACAAAAAGAAACAGCAAGCAACGACGCAAAAATCATTCCACAAAGCATACGAACACAAGCAAGTAAATACTATATTTTATAGAATGAGTAACAAAAGCTAGCGACTGTCTCGTGAGATTTCAAACGCATAGCAGGAAGACCACCTTTATCTGATGGTCAGAATTCTTCACGAAGATCCTGGAAGGCAAACATGCCACTCTAGGAGCCAAAGTAAAGAGAACCTGCTAGGGCATTCTTGGATACGAAAGGGATAAATGCAGACTCCAACGACAACCTCGCCCCTCAGCCCACGGAGGGAGAGGTGGCACAGGTGGCACAAGTTGTGATAAACGCCTAGAGCGGGAAGCACGGAAACTCGGACGTGACCGCAAAGTGGGGGCTGGCGCGGCGACCGCTCGTAGGGGAAAGCAGGTTCTGACCGATCAGAACACACGTGGAAAGTGAGACAAAAAGACCCTCCAATTGCCGTTAGCATGCCAATTTTTAGTTTCCTGTGCGCAAGAAATTTAGTTCACCTTCTGTTCCTCTGTAAAGCGGACCTAATCTATGCAGAAAACATTTGGCCGAATAGGTCGTGGTTCCCACTGCATCGTGAAATCTACTAGCAAAGAACTACTACAAGGACCTCGCTCTGGTTTCGTTCGGGTTTCCCCCGCCACTGGTCTGGTCCCAACAGACGAGGGACGTTGGGACGAGTTGACGGGACCAGCATAGATGGCGGCTCTTTTGAAGATATGAAGGCCACTATCTTGTACCCTTCCGCGTGGTTTGCTCTTTATCTGTTCGCTGCCTAGTACGGAAGGGTACCTTTCTTTTACATGGTGTTTTCATAACGTTACCACTGGTTTTCCAGTCGTCCACCTTCAATGTCTTGTACACCAAGCAAACACGATTTGGCAGCGTTTTTCGGATCCTCGGAGTCACGAAGTTCGAAAACCTCATCCGTGAACGTCGACGTGAGCCATGGAACCAACGGTATGGAGTGTCTTGTATTCAGCAGGACTTCACCTCGTAAATGATGTATCAAAATTTTCAGGTCTGTTAAGGGAAAGCTTTATAAAGTCTAATCAGTCTCTTATTATGAAGATTCATCAACTTGAGGTAATTCTCAGCCTTCATGCAGTTATATTAGTCATTACTGTCAGTGAGCCCATTTGTTCCTTTAACGAGGTTATATTTGAGAGAGATCAGCTAATAAATTCAAAAAAGTACTGAACTGGCATAGCGATTTGGAAGAGATTTTAACCAAACGGCCCTCCCCACATTCATTAGCTGGTCAGAACTCTTTCAACTGCTGACTTCCGACTCATAGTTCGAGGACGTGAAGTGGTGTTCATGCTTCTGTCTAATCGCAAATCAAGAGTTTAGGCATTTCTGGTAGTACTAGAGGATGTATTCACCCCTACCACCTGCTTGATTGGCGGTACCTTTTGGTAGTGCTAACTTCTAGCTGTATATCGTATTTTTACACCAAGGAACACCCATACAATGTTATAGTAAACTTTTTAGTGGAGCGTGACTACTGTGTTATTGAGAAGATTCTTGTACTTTGATGAGGAGTTGCTCACCTTTTAATAATTTTTGGTAGAAGTTTCTCGGTTTCTTTTAGGCAAAAATCCGAAACAGTAATAAAACAATTGATGAACTGAGAGAAGAAAATGCTCTGTTGAAGAAAAAACTCTGTGATCGTGAAAATATGGATGATAGCGATCTCGTCGATGCTTTGATAGAAGAACGAATCAAGGTGCGTCTTTACAGGACTATCTGATATCCTGTTCCATGATATGCTCTTCTAGCTTGAAGAGATGTATGAAATTGCCATGTTCGAAAAAACTCGAAAGTAGGCAATGGATTGCGTGTAGCGCAGAGGTCGGAGACGCCCTGCAGTACCCTTGCGATCGATCCCCACATCCAAGGCTCACCACACCTTCCATCACTCCGGGGTCGACAAATTGGTATCAGAATTGTCTGGGAGGATAGCAGCGCTGGCTCGATACATCGGTAGGCCACCGCGAGTCATTGTAAACGCCAGATATGCATTCAGCCTCCACCAACCATGCTTAATGAAGTCGAGTGCATGGCGCATCTTTCAGGGACTGATTAGCACCGAAGGCTTTTTATAAAGTAGGTAAAATTGGTAGCTATTTTGGATTACACAACCACCAGTGCTCTCAGAATGAATAGAGTTTTGCACAAATTGCTCCATTTCAGTTGTTTTTCTTTGTAACGGGAAATTTGATGGATCGAGAGAGTTTTGACTAATATCTCTAAAGATTTATGTGGTAATCATGTAGCTCTGCTAAGTTGCAAATACTTTTTTTCCAGCGAAAATTGCATAAACTTAGGATTATCAGCACAAGAACAATCACTTATCTTCAGAAAGCAGCTTTGAATCTCAAAGAAGCTGTTGAGGACTTCGGGTATGTATTATTCCCTCAAGTGTTCTAACTAATCGATTTTGTTCGGATTTTCAGTCTTGTGCTTGCACCAGAAGCCGAAACACTGTCACACGAAGATATTAGGCCAACTACGTTGAAAGGCAAGCAGTGCTTTGTGAATTCTGAAGTTGAGCGTTGCCTAAATATTGGTAAGAGGCCTTATAAATGTATTATAGATCCTCATTGTGCACTAAGTGCATGTAGCGCAGTGGTCGGAAGCGCCCTGCAGCACACATGGGATTGGTTCCCGCTTCTCTGGCCCACTAAGCCTTCCATTCTTCCTGGGTCAGCAAATTGGTGCCAGAATTGTCTGGGAAAATAGCAGCACTGCCTCGATACATCGGTTGGCCACCGTGAGTCATTGTTAAGGCCACATATGCATCCAATCACCTCCAATGATGCATAATGAAGTCGAATGCATGGCGCATTCCTCAACGATTAATCAACGCCGAGAGCTTTTTTTTAGCTTTATTGTGCACATCGTTGAAACACCCCATTCATATTATACATCTTCAGTCCGTGAGTCGCCTCCACTTCTTTGTACGTCTAAGCAACTTGAAAACTGTGCGAACGCAGAAGAAAATTGCGAAGTTAGCCCCGAAAGTGTGACGCTTAAGGTAATTGGTAACCTTTTTGTCGCTTGATGTGCTTTACAATTACTTATCCCGAGCCATCTTCAAAATTTTGCCACTGGTTTGGTACAATCTTTTGTTTAAGGGTGCACAATACAGCAGGAAGAAATCCCGGCGAAATGAATCTCGTAGATGTCGCGCCGATGGAAAGGGTTTGTCAAAATTTTGATTGAGATTGCTTTTTTTTTTCAAGGTCCATTCAAAATTTCGTCTATTCCTATTTGTGGAGAGGATGACTTATTAAGAATCACTTCAATTTGGTTTAAGGTTCTTGAACTTTGATGAAAAGAAAAAAAATGTTGAATTTTATTGTTCTCTTTTCTCATAGCTTTGTCGCGGAAATTGTAAAGTTTTGTTTGATAGGACCTCATATTACCGTTGCTCAGAGTTTAAATTGTCGACCATTTCAGAAAGTGATGACATGCTTTTTCAACCTTCTGCAAAATTTTCTTACTCGGACGGAGTTCTCTTAGCTACACAAGAATCTTCTGCTTTTTCCACAAGACATGTCCCAGAAACTCCAAAAAATCCGTGGTCTGAGTCAGATGAAGTATGTTTAATATCGTTTCCATTCGTTTTTTCATTATAATTCTTTCCTTTTTTAATGGTATGGGTCGGTAGATGTAAACGACCTGTGATCAGCTGGTATCCACTTCGTGAACTGCATTTTATGTCATTATACCAAGGACTTTGTCATCGCATTCTGTTTGGCGCCCATAAAATTTGTGTAAAACACTTGAATAGATTCCTCTCCTATAGCTCATGTAGTGCTTTGCTTAGAGGTGCCCTGCAATACACATCTGTTCATTATTTCCATAGTTCGCATTGGGCTAACCGAGCGCTTAAGTTCTCTGGAATCGGCAAGTAGCAAGCAAAAGTAAAACTGACATGTTGCATCGTTAGATCCGTAAGTCGTTGGCTAATCCAAATGTGCATCTAGCCAACTACCTCTCTGATACATAGTATATCTCGAGGTGGTCGATTATTACAGCGCGCTAACTCCTTTATCTTTTTGTTGGTTCTGCTGGCTTGAATTTTCATTTTCCATAACCGTTAATTGTGAACGTAGCATGTTATACGTTGCAGTGAGAGAATTATTTCTGTAGAGTCTTGAAGTTAGTGCTGCACTCGATGAAGTTAAAGTGTTAGCTCAGGTTTCATATGCGTAGAGATGGTCCAGAAGAAATCGGAATTGCAGGGATTTGCGTCCCCTAAATGATTTATGGCTTTTTTGACAGTCCCAAAATCAGGTTGACTTTGATCCAGTCTTGAGCAGTTCATTCAATGCCTTATTTATTTTAGTCTCAACTCATTCATTATCCTACCTTGAGTTTTTGAGTACGTTTCATTTTTTGGTTGTGATTGTGTCATCTTACGGTTTCTCCATCTTACTATTTCGTCCTTTTTGCGGTGAAGTATTTACCATTGACAATGCTTCATTGTTATCCCTCAACAAGATGTACTCGGTAAATATTAATTTTCTATTAAGTCTCCATAGAAAAAGATAAGCCACCCACCATAACTTAGTGACTTTAGGCATTGATTCCAATACAGATTTCAGTTTCTGGTTATTTCTTTTGCAAGAAAGAAGTTTTTTAAACAGATACCAGGTGTTAACGGAGAAAATCTATTTTGTACGCTTCACAGTTTATATAAAGCCTTCGGGCGAGTTTGCTGATTCCGTCACAGCGAATTTCGCCAGAGAAAGCATCCAAATGTGCATCTAGCCAACTACCTCTCTGATACATAGTATATCTCGAGGTGGTCGATTATTACAGCGCGCTAACTCCTTTATCTTTTTGTTGGTTCTGCTGGCTTGAATTTTCATTTTCCATAACCGTTAATTGTGAACGTAGCATGTTATACGTTGCAGTGAGAGAATTATTTCTGTAGAGTCTTGAAGTTAGTGCTGCACTCGATGAAGTTAAAGTGTTAGCTCAGGTTTCATATGCGTAGAGATGGTCCAGAAGAAATCGGAATTGCAGGGATTTGCGTCCCCTAAATGATTTATGGCTTTTTTGACAGTCCCAAAATCAGGTTGACTTTGATCCAGTCTTGAGCAGTTCATTCAATGCCTTATTTATTTTAGTCTCAACTCATTCATTATCCTACCTTGAGTTTTTGAGTACGTTTCATTTTTTGGTTGTGATTGTGTCATCTTACGGTTTCTCCATCTTACTATTTCGTCCTTTTTGCGGTGAAGTATTTACCATTGACAATGCTTCATTGTTATCCCTCAACAAGATGTACTCGGTAAATATTAATTTTCTATTAAGTCTCCATAGAAAAAGATAAGCCACCCACCATAACTTAGTGACTTTAGGCATTGATTCCAATACAGATTTCAGTTTCTGGTTATTTCTTTTGCAAGAAAGAAGTTTTTTAAACAGATACCAGGTGTTAACGGAGAAAATCTATTTTGTACGCTTCACAGTTTATATAAAGCCTTCGGGCGAGTTTGCTGATTCCGTCACAGCAAATTTCGCCAGAGAAAGCGAGCATACTCTTATCGTTTTCTGGTAGGCACACACGTGTGAAGCTAGTCTATTTCTCGATTCAACGTGACCGACGAGAAATTAAGCGGTGATGAGGACGTGTTAAAAATGGAAATAATAAAGGCGCGATGGAAAAGTAGTGTGACTGTGATAGAATGTCTATGGCGATTGACTACAAGTTTTGCACTTGTACTTGTTCTCTTGTGTGATTTCCACTGAATCTTTGATATACGCAATAGGATTATTTTCGTGAGAAACCTGTAGAGTACTCTTCAAACTAATTGGCTGGTATTTAAAGTGTCTTTCGTGTCATTATTTCAGGAAGAATGACTACGTTGCTAAATCCTGCACCATCAGCGTTTTCGATAAGATATCACCATGTGAACTACAAAAGGGGGCTTTGATGGCGCCTTGCTTTAGAACGGGTGCACGTTTGACCTAAAGTTTTGCTGCTTAGTTTTGGTTGCGACTAAAGATTTCTAGCGGTCCGTGTTGTTTCTGGCGGTGAGTTTTTGACATGCGCTTACTCATAGTGTGGCTGTCGGATGGAGGATCCGTACTGCTTTGCAGTATTATTGATTCAACCAAGTTATTGCTTCTGCTCTACGTCACACATCAGTGAATATTCATTATGATGAGGTAATAGACAACTGGAGAACGTTGCCCGAATAAAGACGTTCACACGTTGGCACATGTCAAGCTGAAGCAGGAAATCTTTTTCTTTCTTAGAATTCCGAAACCATGGAGTATGGTTTGCTCTTGTAATCGAACAATACATTCTAGGGAATGACGTCACGGTACTAAAACTTTTGGACTTGGATGAATTCGACAATGTCATCAATCCTATGTAGAGATCGAACAGGCCTTTGTGTTTTGAGAAGTTATGGTTAAACATTGTACACACACAGGGATAGTTTTGTGACATTATTGCCTTTTTCTTTGGTGACGAATTAACTTTGATCTTTCTCTATAACATGAAACATGTTCATGGAACATGTTGCGTTCCATCAGCTTCTTCAGTGTTTTTTAAATGATCATGAAAATCGCCCATATAGGATTCCGTGTAGACTAAATATTGGATCAGCCTGAATTTTAACATGGACTTTGCTGCATGGACAATACATTGACCATTGCGTGTGTCACAAAGATCTACTTCGTAATAATAGTAGTCCTCTTCTCCTAAACTTTATGAGGTATCATCCAAAGAATACTCTTCACTGTCAAAACGAATGTCACCTATATCACCTGTAGTCCCGTTGATTGTCGAGTGACTCGAGCGGGCGCCAGTAAATCCTCCATTTTTCCCTGTCGCTTGCAAGAGTAGCCCAGTGGGTTCTGCTCACTCTAGGGACTCATCGAGCATCATATCTTTCTTTTAGGCTCTTCGTGAAGAACTCTGACCATCGAGTCGGTGGCCTTCCTGCATTACGTTTGACATCCCGAGGAGTCCAGTCACTAACGGCTTTTGTCCACCGGTTATCATTCATACGCATTACGTGTCCGGCCCACCTTATCTTCGACTGTACGGCGTATAGAACGGCATCTTTGATTTTCGATCGTTGACGTAGATCGGAGCTTCGGATCCCATCCCTTACTTGTGGGAAAGGGGATACTCCTAGCATCGTCCTTTAGACTGCGCGTTCGATAACGCTGAGTGATATTTCATCCTGCTTACGCAGCGACCAAGTTTCTCACGCATACGTTAAAGCAGAAAGTACCGTTGAGTCAAAAAGGATGGCACGGAGTCGAGTTTCTTTGTTCTGCTCAATGCATCCTCGATGCTTTTGAAAGCCATCCAACCCACTCGTTTCCTACTGCTTAGCTCTGGAGCTAAATCGTTCATAATATTGATTTCCCGAACTAGATAGACACAAAGGGAGCATTCGGAGATACTGAGCGTGAATGGGGCATACGAATTCAATCAGTTCTTCATGAACATCGTTTTCGTGAGATTTAGTCGAAGACCAATCTCTCCACACGCTTTATCAGAGTCGGCAAGCATACGTTCCGCTTGGCTAATGTCTGGTGTTACAAGGACAATATCATCAGCAAAGCGATGGTGATGTATCTGCCGACCATCGATTTTCACTCCCATATTATCCCATTCCAATGTTCGCATGACGTTCTGGAGGG
This sequence comes from Angiostrongylus cantonensis, assembly GCA_009735665.1. Taxonomy (NCBI): domain Eukaryota; kingdom Metazoa; phylum Nematoda; class Chromadorea; order Rhabditida; family Metastrongylidae; genus Angiostrongylus; species Angiostrongylus cantonensis. The sequence continues at coordinate 1,558,106 of MQTX01000153.1, read as the reverse complement.
TGCCTGTAAATAATTTTGGCGAGATTGTATCGCCTTGCCTAGCTCCTCTTTTGACGTCAACGTTAATATCGTTGTGGGTTGATGAAATTTTGGTTGTGAAGTTTTTGTACAGCTCACGAAGAATCTTTATGTGCTGAGTAGGGACTCCTTGACTACCAAGTGCTTCAATGACTGCTTCTATCTCAATTGAATCAAAGGCCTTCTGTAAGTCGATGAAAGTGAGACAGAGCGATTTTTTGTACTCTCGCGATACTTCAATGAGCCTTGTTATCGTGTGAATGTGGTCCATCGTACTAAATCCTTTTCGAAACCCTGCTTGCTCGCATGGCTGTCCTTCGTCTAGTGTTCTATCAATCCTGTTCAGGATGACTCGAGTGAAAAGTTACGATTGTAGACGACAGACAGCAAGCATATTGGACGAGAGTTGCCTATATCGTGTAGGTCACCCTTCTTGAACAACAACACGGTCTTGCTTGTCTTGCACTAAGTAGGGACCTTGCATTCAGACAGATAACGTGTGAAGAGCCGAGCCAGTGTGCTTACGAAGACTGGCGGAAGGTTCTTCAGATGTTCTGATCTTATCCTGCCCCGACCTGATGCTGTTCGATTTTTCACCGACGAAATGGCATGTCGGATTTCGGGAGGGAGAACCGATGCTACACCATATCCATCCTCATTTATTTCATATGACAGGAGGTGGACATGGCTATCGAAGAGATCTGAATAGTAATCGTGGATGATTTTCTCCATTGCCTTTTTGGACGCTGTTATTTTTCCATATAGGCTTTGGAGTGCAATTATTTTGGTCTTGTAATTGGCGAAGCTTCGGCGGGCCTTGCGAATACTTTTCCCAGCGTCTACAGCTTCGACCATTACTGCTGCTCTTCTCTCTTTAAGATCTTCTTTTATCGCCTGTCTGCATTGTTTCGCAAGTTCGGACATATGTTCGCGGTTGCTTGCAGCTCGTGCGATTCCACGCTGGCGTATCAGCTCCAGATTTTCTGGAGACAAACGTCCCTTGGTCACTTTCAAACTCTCAGCTTTCATAGCGCTAACGTGAAGATGTTGAATGAGCCGATCGTATTCCTCGTCGATGTTATCGACAACGGCATCTTCCCAGCAGCCGACTAATGACTTGAATAAGTCCCAGTTTGTGGTGGTTCTGGGACTTCGGTTTTTGAATTCAACGACTTTTCTCTTTTCTGCGAGAAATAGAACCTTGCAAGAGAAAAACGGTGATCTAATCCTGTGTAGGATTTTGGGACATCAGCAACATCGGTTAGACGAAGCCTTCTATTTACTATGATGTGGACTATTTCGTTATGGTACTCTCCTTGGGAGAGTCCCACTTCCAGCGTTGAGGGTGGGGCTTCTGAAGTTGCGAGTTATCATGGATGGTCTTGGTTGCCATGATAAACTCAGAGAGACGCTCACCAGTTTGTTCTGTTCTAATCCGTGGTTCGCAGTGTGACGTTCCTCAGACGTTCTTTTTGGTCCAATATTGGCGTTGAAATTTCCAATGATGAACTTGAAGGATGTGTGGTCTTCTCTGTAGAACTTCTCCAAGTCCATGTAGAACGCTTCGACTTCTTCTTCGTCATAGTTTGATGTTGGCGCGTAAACGACGAAGATTGTCAAAGCCGGTATTGATCCACATCTTTTTAATTGTAAACGTTCGATTCGGGTTGTAAGCTGTTCGAATGAATCGATGTTCATGGACAAACTCGTGTTGACGAGAACGCCGACTCAGCCGACTCCTCTACTGTCGCATGTTCAGTGGGACAGTTCTTTTTCGGTGTCATAGACGGCGTTGAATAGGTGCCGTCGTCTCGTCTCAACTAGGCCGTCGTACCATATCCTTCTTGCTTGCATGAGCAAGTCTTCTATCGTGGACTCGGATGCAAGTGCACGTGCATTGTAGGTATAGATCGTCACCATAGTTCTTTGTAATCCAGGTAGATTCCATTGGCTCTGAGATTTTAGCAGCCTCTCCGTACTCGTCCTACCCAACGCTGCGAAACTTGGGGCTCTTTTGGGGTCAGTGGAATGAGGTCCTTTTTTTTCTACTGAGCTAAGATTTTGATGTTCACGTATAGCTTGATGGGCTCTGAACATGCGGGCTGGGTATACTCACGGGTAGCTTGCCAGGGTCTCCCGGAGCGGACATGGAGCTTATTTGTTGGAGGCGACTCCTAACCACCTCCCATATACTTCCGTGTCATTTGATTGCACACTTTTGGCTGAATTGACTCGTAGAATACAATCCGCATAAGCAAGAACGCAACCACACACGCATGCATGAATACGGCAAGCATATACAGAAAGTATGTGCCAAATCGACGCTTCAAAAACAGGGAGTCTATCCCCTGGGGCCACCTCCGTCTCAAGGAAGCAATGGTCGCTTTTGGTCCGCGATTAACCGCTTATCCACCATCTGGGGACGCGCCACGTAGCCTCGCGACTAGCCGGCTCGAGATCCCCCATATGAAGGAGATTCGTGGCAAAACGAATGCCAGGTATAAAAATCCATATTAACTTTTTTCTTGACTGTATATATACCGTAGCTGGTTCATTGTCTCCTTGACGTTCTCACCTTCAAATGAGTTTAGCAAAGTCTGCTAAACTTAGTCGACAAAATCTTCGTTAAGGGATTTGATCACATGGGGTTGGTAAAAAAAATTTTGTAGATGTTCCGACCGTATTTCCATCTTTTGTACTGCATTTATTTAGGTTAATTATCCATTACTTGGTTAATCTTTCTGGCGATTGATGATTCGTCGGAGAAGATATTGTAATGTTGGACCTGTTTGGCAAGTCACTACAGTTCGTAGTAAAGTTATGTTTGGACGAACCCTAATTCGCTTCATCTTCCGCGTATTTTTCGAAAAAGTGCATTTGATGGCGCGGAAAGCACAGCGGTTTGAGATGCCTTGCAATACTGGCATACATGGTCACTCGTTCTCTCCACTCCAGACAAATCACTCCTTCATCCGTCGGGTTTGGCACATTAGTAACAGACTTATTTGGGATAAGCTTCCTTTGTTCCACGAAGTCCAGAAAACCTGATGGCATAATAGGAAAACTATCTCAGGATTCTAGGGAGAATCAACTTGACCAGAATTCAACGACATTCATGAAGAAGTTAAAGTTCTCAAGTTTTAGCCGAAACCATACGCAAATGAGAACTCTTTGGAGGACGAATGCGAGACAACGAATCAGAGGAAGATGCTGGAAACCACACAAAGTGTAAGTCTGGTAATAAAGCAGAGAAAACATATATTCGAGGAATTGCGTGCTTAGCATATGTTAGAAGAGGTGTTGCTTAATGACATTTCTAGTACGCTCGTTTTTCTAGGATGTTTTCTACAAATTTGTTTAGAATACAAATCTTAGACAAATGAAAGACTTAAATTTCTTAGAATTTTCATTGCCTTGAATCGTGTTACAAAGGATCTGCGTATTCTTTTTGTCCAAGGAATGAAGTCCACTATGAGCAAAGCCACTGTTCTCACTATTCTGCAACGATATTATCATTGATGTCAAAAAAAGGGTTTAGGTAAAGCGAGACCATCTCGCCAAAATGATTTACCGCCATTCGCCACTCGCCACAACGTCATGCGAACATTGGAATGGGATACCAGGGGAGTGAAAATCGACGGTCGGCAGATACATCGTCTTCCCTTTGCTGACGACATTGTCCTTATAACACCAAACATTAGCCAAGGGGAGCGTATGCTTGCCGACTTTGATAAGGCCTGTGGAAAGATTGTTCTTCGACTAAATCTCACGAAACTATATGTTAATGAAAAACGGATTGGTTTAGTATCCTCCATTCACGCTCAACGGAACGAATATCTCCGAATGCTCCTGTTATTGTCTACGTCAGGAAATCAGCATGTTGAACGGCTTAGCTCCAGAGTTGAGCATGAACTAGAAAATTTTATAGTAAGAATAAAATTCGCAGTCATGCGAAGCAGAAGACTTTCAGTGATTTTGTGTCCACTCAGTAATATTGACCATCTTACTAGCGAAATGACGTCGATGGTTTGAAAAATTATTAGGGGGACAAAATAATGGAAATGATGTAGACATATGTATGAAACACGAACACCATGTATGTCCGTCATGGGGAGATTTCATACCAGTTCCACTTTAAAACGTGGGCGCCACCCATTCAACGCCTCTGTAGTCTCGAAGAGGAAGTATTTTTGGAACTTGGGGCAGTAGAAGAGTCGGCGCTGAGGCGTTCTCGTCAACGCTAGTTTGGCCATGGCAATCGATTCATCCAAACATTTAACGACCCAAATTGGACGTTTACGATCGAAAGAAGAGAGTTGGAGCAATATCGGTTTCAGTAATCTTTGTCGTGCACGCATCGACATCAAGCTAAGACGAATACCAAGTCGAAGCGTTTTGTATGAACTTGAAGAAGTTTTATTGAGAAGATCATACATTCTTTAAAATCATCATTAGAGATTTTAACGCTTAGATTGGATAAGGAAGAACGTCACATTGGGACCCGCGGATTAGAATGGAACGAGCTGGATGAGCAGCTTAAAGTTTACCATGACGAACAAGACCATCCATGGTAACTCGCAACTCCAGGAGCGTGGTAGTGGGAGCCACCAGGGGGGAGTACTATGACGAAATAGACCACGTCATAACAATTCGAAGATTTTGCTTAGATAATGTCGCTGTTCTGCCAAAATTTTAAAATATCAAGCTTTAAAACCATCGTAAACTGGGGATTTAAACAGTTCATTAATCGGCCCTTATGAAGATGCCGTTCCCGATGATCGACGATGAATAAGATCGGATAATTCAACATTTTCATGTTAGCGCTCTGAAAGCTGAGAGTTCGAAAGTCCCCAGGAGTCGTCTACACAAAACCTATCGAAGCTTCGCCAATTACAAAGCCAAAATGATTGCACTCCGACGTCCAGACCGAACTGTTACAGCGTCCTGACAGACAGTGGAGAAAGTTATTCACGATTACTACCCAGATCTCTTCGATGGCCAGGTCCTCCTACCCTCATGTGAAATAAAGAAGTATGGATATGTCGCACTACCGGTTCTCCTTTTTGAAGTCTAACATTCTATTTCGTCGATGAAAAATCTAACAACACGAGATCCGAACAGGATAAGATCTGAACATATGAATAACCTTTCGCATGTGCTCATAAAGGCACTGGCTTGGCTGTTCATAGGTTATTTGTCAGATTGCAAGGCAAGGTAAGGTACATACATTGGAAGATCAGCAAGACTGTGTTATGGTTTGAGAACGGTGACTTCCATGATACTGGCAACTATCTCCTAATCTGCTTTCTATCTGTCGTCTTCAAACTTCCTAAGTGTCATTCTAAGTAAGATTGACAAAATATGGGCGAAAGACAGCCGTTTGAGCAGACAATGTTTCGAAAAGAATGCATTTCAGTACGATGAACCGCATCCACACGATAGGCAGACTGAGCGAAGCATCGCAAGAGGAAAAGGCACCATTCTATCTCTTTCTTCGATCGATTTTAAAAAAAAGCTTTTGATGATGTGGGATAGAGGAACTCATGGAAGCTGTGGAAAGCTAGGGAGACCCTATTCAATATATCAAGATTCTTCGTGAGCTATGTGAACGTTTCATAACCAATGTATCTCCATTCTACGACGAACGACGAACATCGACGACATCAATTACACCATCTTCGCCTTGCTGATGACATCGTTTTTGTACATCGTGCATGAGGCAGGCGGAATTTGCCACCTTTGACAGCGCTTGTGGAAAGATTAGTATTCGGATAAATCTCTGATAAACGATATGAGGGACAGATTGGTTTCCTATGCTCCATTCTGCCTCGACGGAGCGAATATTCCCGAATGCATCAGTTACGGCTATCTATGTCGGAACGTCAACATGATGAACAGCATACTTTCAGAGTTGAGCATGGATAAGCAAGCAGATTGGGGAGCTTTCAAGAGCATTGAGAATGTTGTGAAGAGCACTACGAATAGGTAACACCATGCTTACCTTTTCAACTCTGTGATTCTTCCGGCCTTCCATGAACGTTTCAGAAGCCTAGTCGCTAGAAAGAAGGAATGAGTGATCACTCCGCGTTATCGAACACAAACATGCGTTATCGAACATAAACATTCGAGAGCGTAATACTAAAAGTATCACAAATCACACAAGCGAGGGAAGGATTCTGAAGTTTTGTTCTACTTTAACAATCGGAAATGATACGTTCTGCATGGTAAATTGTCGAGAATTGGGTGAGCCGGAGAGATGATGTATATGAACAACAACCGATGGAGATGAACCGTTATTGACTGTATTCCGTAGGATGTTGAAGATACTACTAGAAGGCCACCGATTCCTATGGTCAGAGTTTTTCACTAAAGCTCTAGAAGAAAGATATGATGCTCAAAGAGTCACTAGAACGAATAGAGCTCACTCAGCTACTTTTGCACGCGAAATTAAGGTTTAGTGGGGCCTTCTTGGATTACTCGGTGATCAACGGGGCAAGGGATAGTGCAGTACAGATATGTTCCTAAATTTAGCGAACTGACAACCATGCGTTTATTCATCATTGTATATCTTTAATATACACTCGTGTTGCCATTTTAAGTCAGTATGACACACGTATTCATCGTTTGTTGGTTTCAACAGTTGAAATGCTTTAGATAAGACGAAAACGTACAGCAGCGTTGAAGATCAAGACCATGACTGAGCCGAAGTTAAATAGTAAGCTTCGAAGACCATGTCGACGTGATGAACCACATCCATTCATATCATCTCTGTATTAATATTAAATGTATCATTAGTTTCTTTGTTTGTCGCTTCAGTTATCTTTGTATTCTTTCAACAATCCTTGTCAAGAGTACCATTACGTAATTCAGGGTTATATTTCTTTATTAGATTATTTCTGTAATTTTATGGGCAATTATGGTGACTTCATTATGTCTCCCTTCACTGATTTCCTTATTTTTGGTCACTTCGCTATACATAAATTGTTTCTTGCATTCGGAATGCATGGATAGTTCAGGTGATGTACGCAAACGTATCCAGTTTTTTTTTTGCAAATGTATGTGACTGGTTTATTTTCTGTTTTCATTAGTAGTTATATCGGACCATTAGCGGTCGATGGTTGTTTGGCTCGGCATGGGCAACTGCTTTAGCATGAAACGGAAGAAAAGTTCCGTGGCCGAAGGTAAGGTTTCTTGCTTTATCTCTTCACTGTTCGCTTTGTCAACATGGCGACTGGCTTAAACTGTCAGTGTCGTGAGGCTGTGAAAGTATGTGACATTACTTCTACGTCATAGGGGTGCACTAGTATTTTTCTAAGACAGGCTGATAGGTCAACAAACAAGTCAACATTAGCTTTGTAATAGCTTTATCTAAACCTATGAGTATGGGAACGTACCATTCGTTCAGAGGAAAACTAAATTAGTATCTGTTTTTGGAAAATACACTTTCTCGCAATGTTTTGAGTTCCAGAGCATCCCACGGTTAGTAGATGGCTTGCAAGCTGCGATTTCGCTTCAGCTCCTGATATTGAAGAATACTCCACAGGGCTTTCAACAGGACAGGTCATTGTTGACAGCATTCTTGCTGGTGATTTCCTTGTGAGCACATATTAGTACGATTTTTTTTGTACCTTTTTACACCAAAGAAGTAGTTCTTGGAGAATTATCATCCTTAGCTTTCTTTAGTTGAATACGAAGCCATATGGTGTGTTTAAGGTGCAGGTAGCATGTTAAATCTCAGTCAGACAGATTAGATTTGTATGGGAAGAAGTATATGGAATTTACCAGACCTGAAAGGACATGTAGTGAGCAAAAATATGTCTAGTCATGAAACTATCTGAAACCATAGGTTACTGCTTTCTAGTACTTCGCTATTATAGTCAATTTTCAACCAGTCCTTCACATTGCTACAGTTAGTTTTCGATTTCGTTCCAACGGTTTACGGCGTCATCGTGGCTTGGTGCCCTGGGTGTTGGACTGTGATGCACATTGTGGGGATTTGTCCCCCTGGTAGGGTTTCCCAAGCTGAGAAGGAGTCCGGCGTTTCCATCAGGAAGCCCACCTAGACTATTACCAGGATCTACCACCTTCCTTGTATCAAACTAGTTGAAATGTCCCTCTAATCCACAGGGCGGCGACTGCCTGTGGTTGTGACGACCTAGGCAGACGCTAGCCAAGCTGACCTCGGGACCCCAGTTAAACACAATGGTTAACAAGCAAAACTCCGAAAAATGGAGATTATGCTGGAGCCTGTACAGTCAGTGAGGACGAGCCGCCCAGGTATCCAAGTATCCAAGTTTTCGATTTAACAGATTCAGAGACTTCCCACTGCTGCGCTGTGCTCACGGCCTTAGTTGTGGTTACGGGCTTATATCTGTTCACTGTTGCTCCGTTCAGACTCCCATCCCTAAGTGTGTTTCTTTTACATAAATTAGATAGATAGATATCTCTATGTAGATCAGATGAATTATCGAAGCAAAAAAGATAAACTGGTCCTGCTGTACTTTTTCAAAGGGTCAAGTATTTCGAAACTATTACAATCTTGGGAGCCTAGTATGGATTGTTTATCATTGGCAGATGTTTACGTACATATATTTCTTGGTATTTTCCAAGTGATGCATTTGCTGGAACCTTTTTTAGTATGGGATTTTGGTTGGTTTATTAGATTTGTTTGCTGCCGTTGTCGTTTCCTAGTTTGTTCCCGAAAACCAATGTTTCTTGGAAGATAAATCTCTCATCATAAATAAAGCTCACGCTGTCATTTCATCAGCTTTTTATATGTTGTCAGCATTGTACGAGTGGTTTGTTGTAATGTTAAAGGTCACTGGGCAAGAGTGCGATAGGATTTCAGATTCACTATGTGTTTGACGTAGAACATGTATATTGTGGAGAAATTGTGTTGTGTTCGGACAAGTTCTTCGAGATTGCAGTCTTATTGCGTGTTTAGGCAAATCCTATATCCCCATCACATTTGACTGATAAAATTGGTTTCACAGCTGAATTAACTTTCTTTTTTTAAGGAAGGCGACTGCGACGGATACATCACAGCTTTGGAAAACTTAGAAAGTGAAGATGATCCCTGTGATGATGTAATTGGAGCCGAACCATCATCTGCCGTTGGTATTATATATATATATATGAAGAGAGAGAGATAAAGAGAAGTAAAGGATTTAATAATTTTCCTTCTAGTATTTCGCGTAAATTCTACATTAAGACCGAAGCTTCAACGTTCATTGATGAAAACAGCATCTACGAAACATCGGACGAACTAGTACCAAATGAACCTGGACTTGTACCAGAAACCGCTGTAAGAATTTTTTGTAGGTGCATGTCCCGTAAAGTTTCCGCCTGCATATTTTGATATTTGCAGGCGCTTCCCGCAACATGTTCTGTAGAGAACAATTCACCCTCTTGGGAGTACGATGAGTCCGATATTGTAGAAGAACTAGTTGAGGCATGTGTTCGGTTTTATATTACTAATATCACTTCATTTTGTTTTTTCGTACTTTCTCATATGAGATGATTCAGTGTGAAAGAAATTATGATGCAAGGCCGATTTGTCCCCTTCCCACTCCTCTGCGAAAGGTAATTTTTGTTTCTAGCAGAAATCACTAGCTATAGGACGCTCATTTTTTTTAGAACCTCATATCTCCTCGTGTTAATCTTGAGACGTTAGTTGATCGGAAAGGTCGAGTCCGACGAACGGAACGTGTAAAACTCTATTTAGACCAAATTCGTCAAACAGCCCAACATTTGAAATCCTAAACTCTGCTTTTAAAACGCCTTTCGAAAGCTTTCTATTGCGTTTGCCTTTTCATTGGGCATGACTGCTTAACCGAGTTGTTTTATTCTCAGATCATTGTTGTTTGAACTCATTGTTCATCGTTGAAGTTCACGGAACGTGCTGCATATTCGCTAAGCTTTTTTTTTTATGTTTCAACATTATTAACACTTGGTATGGTATAGAAATTCTCTGCTTTCCTTATTAAATATGTCACGAACCCTATAATGAGGCGTATTTTTCATTTCATTCATTCATATATTCATTCATTTCTTTCATCATTTCCTTATTTTTACTAGTTGAATGTATTGCTCAGCAACGTTTTCTGCTTAAAAATTTCGTAGCTACCAGAACATTTATCACCGATATAGAATTTTTTATAAGAGCGATATTAATCAAATCTGGAGACAGTTATTCTTACAATTTGCTAAATGCTGGAGTTTTACTCTGATTCTGTGTTGTGTTAGCAAAAGCATCTAATGATTCTTAGATTAATTAATTTATTCAGCAAATACAGTTTCTGATTTTCCGTCATGTTACTGCCATTTTCGTTTTCACTGGTTCACATGACGTTTCGAGAATGCTGTTCTCGAAATTGAAGTGATGAACACATTGTCAGAAGTTTTTTATTTACTAAAAAAAAACTGTCTTAGAATAATTTAGGCTCTCTTAATGGTTCGGGATAAATCATACGGGCAAGAAATACGATCGCAAAGGCATTTTCGATAAGCTTAAGGATGAGTGATATCATATTATTAACATGGAATGAAACTGGATCGACTGAAAGGAATGTTATGTTGTGAAGATGTAAGATTACTCACATTCCTAGTGGAAACATTAAGTTTGACGTTAACCGTGGTGGTTGATAGGTGGGGTTGTCAGCAAAAATTCTGCATGTATCGGTTATCATTTTGGCGTACTAGCTTTGGGGTTTGGGGTTAGCATACTAGAGGTGTACTTTATCTCATGAGAATAGCAGTCATAGACACTTTCGCTAGCGAGGTACCAATTATTGCGGATAATACCATACATATTACCTGTTCTTTCCTGGTTTTGTTGTCCTCTGCGTAAGCGAATAACGCAGCGGAGGTGTCACATCAAGAAGAACAAGGCGAACGGAAGTAATTAGTTAAACACCATTCTGCTGGTCAACTAATCTGAATGCCTCGAGCAACTCGTTGAGGTCAATGAAGCCGTCCTTGTTGAAGTCGATACTTTCAGCGATTTGAGCCACGTAGTCGGGGGCCAGCGACCGTTTCGTGTACTTCCCAAGTATCTATAAAGGAAATAATACCGAATTATGTGGACTTTATGGCGCTTTTATTTGTATACGTGTATTTCGCATACTTATATTTGTATTTTACAATAATTTCCGATGGCGCAATTGTGGCGCAATGGTCGGAGGTGACCTGCAATACACGTGAGATCGACCCCTGTGCTCCAGGTTCAGCTAGACCTCCATCCGCCCGCAGTCAGCAAATTGGTGCCAGACTTGTCTAGAAGATAACAACACTGATTCGAAACATCGGTAGGCTACAGGGAGTCATTTTAAAGGACGGTTGTGCATTCGTTGACCTCAAAGCGAAGCTGAATGAAGTCGAATGCATGGCGCATCCCTCAGGGCGAGAACAACGCCGAAGGCACTATTCTTTTAACGATTTCCTAGTTCGTCTTATAAAAGGTATTTCTACATGTTGAAAAACGGTGTACAGCAACATAGTTTATCCGAAGACAGTGTGATCCAAATTAAAAAGAAGTTCGATATATCTATCGGAAGGCAAAGTTCGGAGCAAGTTTACGGCAGCCGCCGTCCTAGAGGGAACTACCTAGTCGTTAGGAAGCAGACATTTCTTCGATCGAAAAAGAAACTCGAGATGACAACATAGATACGACATACCATTGCTTTATTGAGAATTTAGAGGAAAGGCTTTGCTTCTACAGGAACGTTACTAATCAAATGGAAGCAGCATTAGGAGCAGTACGATTCTTTGTGAAAACTAGTCATACATCAAATGAATTTTTAGAGTTACACAAAATGTGCACATCAACGTATCTAACCAGACCCACGACTTTTTCCGATGTAGATGTCGAAGGTAAGGATCCGTGCGTCAACAGTGTCATAAAGGTTCATGTGTTGAATGTGTCAGTGTTTAAAGGATTATATTTAATATAAAGGTTGAAGCACAAAGCTCTGGGTGTTGATACATCCCCGAGGGATGCGCCATGCACTCGACTTTATTAATTATCGCTGGAGGTGATTGAGTGCATGCCTGGCCTTTCACAATGACTCACAGTGGTCTACCAATGTATCGAGCCAGTGTTACTATCGTCCCAGACAAGTTTGGTACCAGTTTGCCGACTCCGGAGGGATGGAAGACTTGGTGGGCCATGGGCGCGAGGGTCGGTTCCACGTTTGTGTTGCAGGGCGCTTCCGACCACTGCGCCACATGCGCCCTTTTTATATTAAATATATATCAGTCATATCTGTGATTCCACTGGACTATAACAGTGCCGTTTTATTATTAACAATAACAACATTGCTACTGTTGTTGATCATTATTAATAGTAGTGTCAAGGTTTATTCATTATTCAATGGTTAGCTTTCCTACATATTCGGTTGTTTCTGTAAAATAGGATGCTGTCCGCAAGTACTATGTCCTGGCTATGAGCAGAAGTGATTTTTATGACAGTACTAGTGTGGCATTCACCATTGAGAGCGTTTTTATCCTTTTGAGAAGAAAATCAGCTCACCTGGATCGCGTCGATAAATTCCTGCATCGACACCTTGCCCGAGTTGTCTTTGTCCATGAATCGGAACAACGTCTCCAGAGTGCTTTTGTGTCTGTACAGTGTTTCAACAACGTCACGATCCTGCAAGCAGGAACTGCGCCTTTTATTTAGCGAAGAATTCAGTGCTGAGGCAGTACATCTGGAATCCAGGTAATAGAGTTAACTTCGCAGATTCGTTTCCTGTAGACTTACGAAAATATCATGCCTGTATTAGTCCTCGGATTTATCACACAAAATTCTGAAGGCATAAGGAAGAAGACCTTCCCATAATTCTTACAAAATAGTCGCTCTTTAAAAGTAAAGCCAACGTTGAACTCATCTTGCCTACTTACTTGGACGGCCCGTACTCACTGGTTATGCCTCCCCAGCATAATCTTCATTTTTTCGGAGTTTTGCTGGTTTAGCCACTGCGTTTACTGGGATCCCCAGGTCAAACTAGTCAAAGTCTGCCTCAGGTCTTTACCACCACAGGCAGTAGCAGCGCTTGTGCATCAGAGGGAGATTTGCCACCATGCGGCTATGATACCAGGACGGTTTTGGATCCTAGTATTGGGCTCTCTGATGGAAACGCCGGGCTCCTCATTTTTCGATCAGCTAATCACAGATATTGACGCCATGCTAGAAGAATCCTATTCGCAAGGCAGCAATACCTCCATATCACACACAACGGTTAGTGACTGCTGTAGAGCTGACCTTGAAAAGCTCTAGCACAGCTAGCTGATATTCATGTGGCAACCATGCCTGGCTACGATTCATGACCTCAGTGATAGTGAAAGACCACACATTCTCAAACTGTCCCTTAGCTATATGCAAACTTAAGCACATGCTAACCATAGGCTGCAAGGCGGAATGAGAGTATTGAAACGCACAAGACATGTAAGGCCGGGCTGTCCAAGTAGGCAAAATGGTTTGCAGCAAGCCATGTGGAAAACATGGGATAACATGAGTCTGAAAGTCAGTGGTTGCCACCTACATTACCGTATTCACGTTGCTGATGAAATAGTGCTTATAACGACAATTATTATGCAGATGGAATGAATGGTTGCCAATTTCGACAGTGGTTCTGTAAATTATGTTCGGTCAGATTTCATGAAAGCCATTTCCATGCAATGCAAAATAGATTCGTTTCTGATGCCCCATTGGTGACCGACGAACCGAATATCTTCAAACGCTCCTTATACATATCTAGGTCATGAAGTAAACATGATGAATGACACAGCTCCAGAGCCGAACAAGAGGAATCGTGGAGCTGCGAGAGCTTGCGGAATGATCGAGATCGTAATGAAGAGGATCAGGAGCTCTCGGCATGCACACGACAGCGAGTGCATCCCACAATGTACTATGTGCTCCTATCACGTAAGTGTCAGAGAGGAAATCAGATTGCTGGACACATGATGCGTTTTTACGATAGCCATCGGATAAGAGACAGCAGTTAGCAGCTGGGATCCTAAGAAATGGTAAACGCATAACAGGAAAACCACCGACCGGATGGTCGCATTCTTCATAGTGTTCCTAGAAGAAAAATATCACGTTCTCTGAGTTAATGGATTCAAATGGTGAATTTGCTGGTTCCGTCGACGATCAACGGAGAATAGGTGATACTTTAGTTCCTCTCATTGAAATTGAACTTGTATTATGCAAGTAAGTTATACATGACTAGGCGTTGTAAACTTCGAGTTCCTATGAATTTTTGTTTCCATTAATGTCTCAACCTTCAGCAATGGCACACCTTTCCCCTGCGGATCGTAGTGTTCGAATTCCTTCTGCAGCTGATTGTTGAACGAACCAAGCTTTTCCCTGAGTTCACGTATGGCTGATTCCTCGACGAGATTCAATCTAAAATTATAGACTGATAATTGTTGAAAAACTCTAGAGTTCTCAGACTACTGAATAACCGCAATGTAGATTCAGCATTCTCAAACGATCACAGAATGGCAAATAAGCAAGAATTCGACCAAATAAAGTTGTACTATATTATCTACCAGATCGATCGACGGCCTTGCTCTGGTTTTCTTTCGGCCAGTTTTTTTTTACTCTAACTGTGCTATAGGCGATATTCCAATAGTTCACTGATTTAGGCTCGGAACTCAGCAAAATCAATGCAAAAAATGATTTGGATAGGAATGATAGGTGAAAAAGTGCGGCTCGGCCTCAACACAAAGCCGCAGTGAGGTATCACTAACAAGGAATGTCACGGGCCATAAATATTGACCTTCATGACATGGCCTTCATAGTAACGCTTCATGAAATGTCTTGTGTTGTAGAGCAAAGGGACCTTTTCAGGACCCGTCGTTGTAATTTCAGCTGCCTAGCTGCCCTTCACATTTACTACATCAACTCCTTAGCAACATCTGAGATCCTGTTGTGGTGTCTCTTCTCATTATCTCAGTTAATACTGAGACTTGGGATCATCTACTATTGACTCACCTTTCTCTCATTGTGATCTTTCGATGCGTCTTAGACGCCATGTACTGGACGAAATGTGGTTGTTTGTTGCATCCAATGAATTTCACATACGCACCTCGATTACTGCCAACCTCGTAGTAGTTCGACGCCGAGAAAATGGTGAGCACCCTAAGAACATTAGTGTTCAGATCCACTGTGGGCATAACAGAGCTGGTGAAGTAAATAAAGGATAAAGCTCTCGGCGTTGATCAATCCCTGAGGGATGCGCCATGCATTCGATTTCATTAAGTATCGTTGAAGGTGATTAAATGCATATCTGGCCTTTACAATGACTCGCGGTGGCCTGCCGATGTATCGAGCCAGTGCTGCTATCCTCCCAGATAAGTCTGGTACCAATTTGCCGACCCCGGAGGGATGGAAGGCTTGGTGAACCATGGGCGCAGGAATCGATTCCACGTGCGTGTTGCAGTGGCGCCTCCAACCACTGCGCCACACACGCCCTGATGCTGGTAAAGTACTGGCCAATAATGTCTAGATGCCAAACCCACAAA
Source organism: Angiostrongylus cantonensis (assembly GCA_009735665.1). Classification (NCBI taxonomy): domain Eukaryota; kingdom Metazoa; phylum Nematoda; class Chromadorea; order Rhabditida; family Metastrongylidae; genus Angiostrongylus; species Angiostrongylus cantonensis. The sequence continues at coordinate 1,542,563 of MQTX01000153.1, read as the reverse complement.
AACTGGCCAGCGATAAACAAGAACTCTGGCAAAAAAAAGACAACAAAGATGGAAAGAGAGAATTTTAGTTCATAAGATAGGTAAGATAAATCGACTATGTGCAGCATTCTTTCTCGATATAAGTAGTGCTCAAAGCACGTAAAAAATTATGATACATATAACTCGTAGTCTCCGTAAGCCGACAGCGCTAGCCATGAATCCAGAATGGGACGTGAATTTTACACACAGAGGAAATAAAAAACAACTCGAAATTCCTAAACGAACTGTTTCATCATGAAAACTTACGTATCGTTGTGTGTGTATTCGTAGCCCTCAAATTTACATTCATGCGATCGCACGAGAAGTTTGAACCCGTGTCTGAAACGAACGAAATTGAAGACGTTCACGAGAAGTGTATGGGAAGGAATGCGCAGGAACAAAACAGAAAATAAAACAAGTCTTAAGGTAAGTGGGAAGCCCTTAAAAACTGCTTTAGAACTGACCTTTCTGGTCTATTGCTGGGATGCATGAGGATGTATTTGCTTAATTCTATGTAATCACAATACTAACCTTTTATTTTCTGCCTACAATAATTTTTTATGGCAGGGTATGATGCGAAATAAAACCACGATGACGCTGAGATATTTGCAAAACTCCGGACCGCACATGATTTGTGATTTCAACTACAGACTTAGCTTAACTGGGTCCAATGCCGACTTGGGCTCTCCAGATCAATCTCGTTGACGGGTGATTGCTGATGGCACTGTTCGACAGAACTAGATGAGAGACAGGCGAAACGAAGGACCCGCATGGTGCGGTGATGAATGCGTCAGCCCCCGGAAAGGGTAATAGCGCGTTCGTTCTTCACCGCAGACACCTGCGGTGCGGAATTTTGCGAACATCCCTGCATCACTGCGGTTTTATGTATCTATTTCTTTCAAAGCCGAAAAGGTACCGCTCTACCTGTATATATATTATATATATTTGTTTATATAAATACATAAGGGTGCGTGTGGCGCAGTGGTTGGAGGCATCACTGCGGTACGCAAGTGGAATCGATTCCCGCGCCCATGGCCCACCAACACTTCCATCCCTCCTTCAGCGATTGATCAACGCCGAGAGCTCTATCCTTTATCCTTTATATATACATATGCATATTTATATATACATATATATATATGCTTATATATATATATATATATATACACTTATGGGAGCTGTAGCACGTTGGTTAGGGATGAAGATCACCAGGAACCAAGATGGTGTCTCAACCCCTTCACAACGCTCTCCTTCGATCCACTTGGGGATCCACTGCTTCGGCTTCCTTCGAGATTGTGAGGAAAATCGGCTCAACCAGTATTTTACGAGATTCGTAAGGAATACAAAGTCCCCAAGTACTAGCTGAAACAGCGCTATCGAATTCAGGAAGTGTTAGGAACCGCACAGTAGATGTGATGACAAGTTATGTGAAATAAAAAATGAAGCAAAGATAAAAATACAAGATAAAGGACATAACGTTTAATGTTGATCAATCCCAGGGTGCGTTACGGAAGCAGCTCCATTGTTAGAATCTTGGTGATGAACAACAAATATATATTTGTCGTACGAAATGATTTGCGGTGGCCAAACGATATATCAAGTCAGGGTTTTTCTTCCTTTACAAGTCTGATATTAAATTGTTGACCTCAGAGGTATGGTAGCGGAGCACTTGGTCAGTCCGGGGATGATATCGAACTAAAGGTCACACGTGTATTGCAGAAGTACCTCTAGCTATTGCGCTACACTCGCTGTTATCTTTTACTATGTATTGCTGCTAACGTTATTAGTAAACAATATTAAACAATAAAGGATAAAGCTTTCGGCGCTGATCAATCCCTGAGGGATGCACCGTGCATTCGACTTCGTCAAGTATCGTTAGAGGTGACTGAATACATATCTGGCCTTTACAATGACTCGCGGTGGCCTGCCGATGTATCGAGCCAGTGCTGCTATCCTCTCAGACAAGTCTGGTACCAATTTGCCGACCCCGGAGGGATGGAAGGCTTGGTGGGCCATGGGCGCGAGGATCGATTTCACGTGTGTCGCAGTGGCGCCTCCAACCACTGAGCGATGAATTAATATTAATAATGACAATTACTATTTATTGTTATTATTCCTGTTTACTGGTTATCATAACTATCCACGGATCCCCCTCGTATGAGGCATTTCGAGCCAGTTAGGAGCGAGGCTAGTGGCACGTCCCCAGGTGGCGGATAAGCTGTTAGTCGCAGAGCAAAAGCGACCTTTGCTTCTCTGAGACGCAGATGAATCCAAGGGATAGACTCCATGTTTCAGCGGCTTTGGCACAAACTTTCTGTATATGCTAGTAGTATTCATGAATGCGTGTGTGGGTGCCTTTTCGCTTATGCGGATTGTATTCTACGAGTCAATTCGGCCAAAAGTCTGCAATCAAGTGACAGGGAAGTATGTGAGAGCCGGTTAGGAGTCGCCTCCAACATATAAGCTCCATGCCAACTCTGGGAGAGCCTGGCGAACTAACCGTGAGTATATCCAACCTCACGTTCAGAACCCAGCAAGCTATACGTGAGCATCAAAATGTTAACTCAGTAGAAAAAAAAACGGGCCTCATTCCCCTGGCACCAAAAGAGCCCCCAGTTTCGCAGCGTTGGGTACGACGAGAACAGAGAGGCTGCTAAAATCTCAGAGCCAGTGGAATTTACCTGGATTACAAAGAACTATGTTGACGATCTGTACCTACAATGCACGTGCACTTGCATCCGAGTCCTCGACAGAAGACTTGCTCATGCAAACAAGAAGGATAAGGTACGACGACCTGGCCGTGAAGAGAGGACACCACCCATTCAACGCCGTCTATGACACTGGAGAAGAACTGTCCCTCTGAACATGCGACAGTAGAGGAGTCGGCGGAATCGGCGTTCTCGTCGACACGAGAGGGTCCATGAACATCGATTCATTAGAGCAGCTAAAAACACGAATCAGAAGTTTACGATTAAAAAGATGTGGATCAGCACCGCCTTTGACAATCTTCGTCGCTTACGCGCCGACATCAAACTATGTGGAAGAAGAAGTCGAAGCGTTCTACATGGACTTGAGAAGTTCTACAGAGAAGACCATACATTCTTGAAGGCCATCACTGGAGATTTCAACGCCAAGATTGGACCAAGAAGAACGTCTGAAGAACGTCACATTGTGACCCACAGATTGGAATGGAGCGGCTTTCTTAGTTTATCATGGCGACCAAGACCATCCAAGGTAACTCGCAATTTCAGAAGCCCCACTCTCAACGCTGCACGTGGGCGTCTCCGAACAGAGAGTAGCATGACGAAATTGACCACATCATAGTTAATAGGTTTTGCCTAACCGATGTCGCTGTTGTCCCAAAATTCTACACGGGATAAGACCACCATCTCCTTCGAACAAGATTCTATTTCTCGCGGAAAGGAGAAAAAGCCGCTGAATTCGCGACCAAAGTCCCAAAACCACCGTAAACTGGGACTTATTCAATTCATTAGTCGGCTGTTGGGAATATGCCGTTGTCGACAACATCGACGATGAATACGATCGACTCATTCAACATCTTCACGTTAGCGCTATGAAAGCTGAGTTCGAAAGTCACTAAGAAACGTCTGTCTCCAGAAACACTCGAGTTGATACGCCAGCATGGAATCGCACGAGCTGCAGGCAACCGCGAACTAACGTCAGAACTTGCAAAGCAATGCAGACAGGCGATAAAAGAAGATCTTAAAGAGAGAAGAGCAGCAGTAATGGTCAAAGCTGCAGAGAGTGGGATAAGCATTCGCAAATTCCACCTAAGCTTCGCCAATTACAAGACCAAAATGATTGCAGTCTGACGCTCAGACGGAATAGTTACAACGTCCAGAAAGGCAATGGAGAAAATCATTCACGAATACTACTCAGATCTCTTCGATAGCCACGTCCACCTTCCATCATATGAAATAAAGGGATAAAGGGGGGGGGGGGTTGGATATGTTGCACCACCAGATCTCCCTTCGAAAATCCGACATGCTATTTCGACGGTGAGAAATGAAACAGTACCAGGTCCAGACAAGATAAGACCAGAACACATGAAGAACCTTCCGCCAGTCCCCTCGTAAACACACTGGTTCGGCTTTTCATACGCTGAATGCAAGGTTTCTACACAGTGGAAGACCAGCAGGGCCGTGTTATTGTTCAAGATAGGTGACCAATACGATGTCGGCAACTATCGCCCAATCTGCTTACTGTCGATACCATCTCGCCAAAATTATTTGCCACCACCCTCCAAAACGCATCTCCCATTGATAGTGTGGCTGTGGCATCACGGCATCATGGTAAGCACTCGATGCGTTGTTGTGTCGTTATTATTGCCTTTTTTGTTGTATTACAGCTGTTGTAATATTCTAATGCTATGGTCCTCTTGTTAGCCTCACTTAAGTAATAGCTTTGGCGCCTCATAACTTTACGGTAACATTATTGTTGTTGTTTTGTATTTATTTTATATTTCTAATAGTTTCCCATAGTTATTATTGCGTTATTAGTGGTGCTGTTACGTACATAAAGGTTTAATTAATTGCCCGAGTTTGAACCTGGATAATCACAACAATCACAAGAACCGCGTGGCAGATTCATCATCACACACGGCAAGCAATTCATCGTGCAGCATCTTTTCTTTATCATGTCCCAGGAAAGCTACTCTCCTTGCTCTTCAAGAAATGCTCGCCATATTTGAAGCACCAAAAAGTTGTTTATGAAAAGGAGAAAGTGAAAGCTGGAACAAAAAAACAAAAAGACTGCAGATACTTGATCGTTAGATATGCACTTGCGCATATGCTTTGAAATCGCCTTTACATCTGCAAAGCCTTCACTGAAGAGAGTATCACGTGTTTTCTTTAAAAACAGAACTCGTTTTTAGCTTAGAGGTTGGGTAATCCGACCAAGAATCCAGAATACGATATTCGAAAGAATACTTGTAGATTCCACACGGTGTTCACATGATTTAAATGGAGTTTCCTGTCAAAATTTTCCCCAAGCTTACTTTTCGAGAAAAGTGGCGGTGATATCGGGTCCAAAATACGATCCACCGCCTCGAAAAACGTTCGGCCAACATCCTAAAAAGATTTCAGCAATTGTTACAGAGCTCTCAGTTACGGAATGAGAAGCACCGCAATTTTCTGAACAATGATTGCTCACCTTTGTTTTGCTTCGGATCGCTCCACAGAATATCTAACATTAGTTTCCATTCTTCCATGTCCGTTAAATTCTTCTGCTCATCTCTTCGCACTGCTGGACGAAGCACTGATTGGTACTAAAACTCATCAAAAAAGCGTAAAGGTCACAGACCTACTTTTAAAATAAATTATAATTCCTGATGTTTAGTGTTTTTTTTCTGTTTTGAAGTGAAAGTTTCAGCAATTTCGTAAACCTTGGATTCCAGAATTCAATTTTACCAACTGTTGTGTAAATAGTGGATCTCACATACGAGTAAAAGATGAAAATTTCATTTCTAGATAAGAATTCTTCATCGCATGTCAACGTTCTTCCCCTACTTAAATGCTTCTTGCGAAAAGCCACCAGTCGGACCACCGTGTGAAAGTTTCATTACCACTGCTGGAAATTTTTGTAAGACGGTCACAGTTGGTAACAAAGTCGCACTAAACTCTTAGGTTTTCTTCTAAATTTTTGCAATAAATTTAGATGAGTGGTATCAACACTTCACTAGATATCGTCATACGGAGTAAGGATGTTCATATAGAAAAACGTACTCGGCTTCTGTGAATCTTTTCCAGATGTGCGATTTCTGTTTTGTCGGAAATGCCGCCATGAACAACAAAAATATCCTTGTCGATGATGGTCCCGATTGGCAGCCATGAGAACAGATCCTCCAGAATCTTCGCGATCACCGACGCTTGATCCTGCAGACGCATTTTTATAAGCCAGTAGAAACGTCAGCGAAGATTTATTTGCTATGGAGATCACACGTTTAACTCTGCATGACGTTTCTTTCTTATGACTATTTGATAGCAATGCATGTTAACTGAAAAGTTGCTCTAGCATGTACGAAGAGGCCATTCAGAGTTATACAACGGTACCCGTGCTCCGTATACTTTTATCTAGGGCTCTACAGTAATCCAACAAGATGATAACAAAGGCCCAACATTGAAGAATACCAGTAGCAGAATGTTTTGTTATCTAAATGGTACGTCGTTTTTCCAACCTAGCAGTCTGTCTTAATTGAATAAGTTAAGATCACACAAAATAGAAATATAGCGAGTGAATTATAGGTTAGTTTTCAAAATTTTTCCAAGAAATATAAATCAATAAATCAATAAGTCCAATTTTGGGTTCGTTACCAATATCACATCAACTTTGACACTGACCGTCAAGTTTTTGCATTTCACTTAAGCTGATCTTTCGGCATACCCACAGTTTTTTTAAAAGCTAAAGGTTCATTACATCCGGAAACCCACTTGATTAAAAAAAATCCTCTTCCTTTTTTTAAATTTCAATTGAGTGCATGCACACGCTCTGCTCACACAGAAGACCGCTAAGTAACTTTGCATCGTGTAGAAAAAAAAAAGAAAAACGAAGATGAAACATTACTATTGATGAAGTATGGAATGTTCGTTTAGTTAAAATATCATTCTAACATGTTAACTCTGAAATGTTACGGAGTAATCTCTCTGCTTCACTTTATTTCCTGAATTTTGGCCCCCATACAAAACATCTGATTTGGCGCTCTCAGCTTCTGCTCTGCCCTCATCTATAAGATCTATATGAACCTTTCAAACTCTGCAGAAGGCGAAATTTCCTGTAGGTTTAGCCAAAATTGAATTAATAGGTTTGGAGTGGACAACAGTTCCATATTGTCGAGGTTCACCATAGAGTTTTGGTCAATTTTGCAGCATAGATCGTGATTTTAATTAGCACTTAAAATTATCAACTTTTAACAACTTCTAGTCTGAAGAGATTATCTCAGTTCAGATAATCAGTATAAAACATTTGATCAGGCCAATCACAAAGTCAAGAAATGGAGGACTACTATGCGCCATAAATTCTAGACAAATTGAATTCGATGGGAACTGGACTATTCACAAAAAGATTTATGGAAGTCTATTTTTGACAACAATGAGAATAAGGGCAGGTGGAAATCACGAATGAAGTCAAACCGACACTAAAATCATGTCTAACCTTATACTTTGTTTGAAGTTCTTTAGTGAATCCGTAGCGTAAGTTCATGATATGATCCTCGTGGTTGCCTCGATTTAGAGTGATCGAGTTCGGATCCATGATGAACAGGGCCAGCAGCAAGCAGAGCACCTACAATTCAGGAAATTTTGCCATTTGTTTTTCACTATGGCTAGCAGTTGGAGCGTCTTGTTCTCTTGACTACTTAGTTTTCATCATCATGATTTTATCCGTTTTCTTCGCGAAACAAAGCATTTTCAACTTATCCCATGCTATAAACTTCAAGATATTCTCCATTATAGCCTTTTCAATGACCTAGAAATGAGGATGCTATGAAATTTACGTATTCAAACAATGGAAATGTGCTTTATTTCCGCCATTCACTTCTACTGGGCGGATCCCAGCACTTCACACATTCGATTCGTTTCCTCGCACCCATCATCCATTAAGTTCTTCCGACTTTTAGTGTCCTTCAACTGCTGCTTGAGAATTCTCATTTTGTCTTGAATGTCGTCGAATTCTGGTCGAGTCGATTCTCCCTGGAGTGATCAGGTAGCCGGGCTAGAGTGTTCACATTTGGACTGCAGAGAGTGATTTTCTCTCGGCCAAGTCCGATAGCGATTTCCAGACCTCGGAAGGAAGACAGACTTGGTTGGTCAGGAGAGGAATCGAACTAGTACCATGCTCATGATAATTGGCATCACTATCACAGTGTACCTTCCCTACTGGAATTGAAATCAATTGATATATTCTTAGCTTAAGAGCATCTAGGAAAAAAGCGAATGAAAGACTCAAGGAGAGGTTTATTCCTTGTTCCACGGAATAGTAGCAGAAGAGGAGTAGAAGAAAATATACTTTAGCAAATATACTTCTCGTTTTAAGGAAAACTGCGCTCAGTCAGCAGTACATCTGAAGCCGACCGATACAGCCGATACAGGTAGCTGAGGAGGCATTTACTATGCAGTTGATGTAGGCAACTATTATGTTCTATGAATACTGCTTTTCAACATTTTTTGAAAACTGTAAAATTGCTTTCCTTCACAAATGAATAAACAGAGTGCTTTCTTATACAATTCATTGTGACATGTGCCAACATTCTTGCTTATGAGCTTAGAGAAGTGAGCTGAGAAGAATAAGAAAGATTGTAAATCTCTGGTTCACAAGGATGGCGACTGGCTGTGGTGGTGACGGCCTGGAGCAGACATTAGCTTGGCTAACCTCGGGACTCCACGGAACCACAATAGCTATACCAGCAAAACACCGAAAAAACGGAAAATTATGCTAGGGCCCGCATAATCAGTGAAGACGGGCCGTCGAAGTATCTAAGTGAGCAAGTTTACTCATAAAGCCCTAAGACTTTAAAAGCAACCTTGGAAAGAGCAAAATAGATTATTAAAAACGAAAGAAAGTGGTGCTTTTACAATCCGTAAAAGATAGATTAGTATTAGGAAGTAAATGGCCGGGAGAAAACTTAAAGCCAGAATTACGTAACCAAATTCTCCTCCCAACAAGATCCCCAAGATTTCCACTTCCGCTGGTTCAAGCAGTATTGTTAAACACAGTCGATTCGTCAAAGATATGGTGGGAAAGCGAGGCTTACAAGGCTCGCCAGATACTTGGTATGCCAGATAGATAAGGATTGTCCTGGTACGATGCCGATTTTCGATCAAAAATACCGGTTTTCGTGCTGTATTTGACACAAAAATAAGGACGAAGACGTCGAAACGTTAGCCGAAAATAAATATAATTATCAACCTCGTGTAAGCTCATCAAAGAACGAATACAAAAATAAGGCTTCGAAAATAAGGATTTTCAAAGATCTCTCACACTATTATTAGAGAAATTTCAAAGGCATATCAGAATCCAGACCTCAATGGAATGCCCTCCACGGTCAACGAAATCACCGTTGAAGATGTATGGATTGTCCAGCGATGGATAGCCGTTCTAAAATGCACAAGATGAATGCCAAATAACTCAGGCTCACGCTTCTCACTTTCCATCTCTTTTCTCGTTTAATAAATGGTTCACGCTTTCATCCGTTTCCTACCCCCATTCATTTCTTTGCCCGTTCAACCAAATTCTTTCTTTATTTCTTGTACTCAGTTACAAGGCTGTTCTGAAACAGTTGTTCACCTAACATTTCGGCGCCTTCACCTTTTCAGAACCACGTTGTTCCGAGTCTATCAGCAGCACCCGATCATCTTCGTGATGTTGGACTTCTTTAATCCATCAAGTCGACTCTTTTGAGGTGGATCACTGCTCGAATAAAGTATTTTTAACTATAATTATTCGAAGATATATATTTGCAAAACTCCGGAATGCTGGTGTCTGCGGTGGAGAACGAACGCGCTAGTCCTTTCGGGGAAGGAACGCGTTCACCACCACACTATGCGAATCCTTCGTTTCGCATTTCTCTCAGCCGTGTTATTGACGTATAGGTGCTATCGGTAATCACTCGGCCACGGGACTGATATGGGGAGCACAAATCGCCATTGAACCCAGTTAAGGTGAAGCTCTGGCATAAATCACAATCACAAACTGCAAATATCTCAGCATCATTATCATTAAATCTCACATAACATCCTACCATTAAAAATGATTAGGCAGTAAATAAAAAGTGACAACATTTTGAAGTATCTTTAGTTGGCGGAGAATGTTAACAAGATCTCCCCACTCCAGAATAATCGACTTGATGATACAACGAAGATCCAGATCGTAAGAACAAATGACTGTGGACGATCAACTCGAATTAACGTTGCTGTGAAGAAGGGGAAGGTGCGCAAGCCACAGCCGAATAAAGTTTGTATAACAATCTGTCGTTATGATGATGAGATATTTGTAAAACTCTGGACCGCAAATGTCTGCGGTGGGGAACGAACGCGCTATTACCCTTTCCGGGAGCGCGTTTACCACCACACCATGCGGGTCTTTCGTTTCGCCTGCCTCACAGATAGTTCTATTGGGTACTGGGTATTGCCATCAGCAATCACTCGTCAAAGGGATTGATCTGGGGAGCCCAAATCGGCATTGAACCCAGTTAAGCTGAGGCTATACTAACTGAGAGACAGGTGAAACGAAAGACCCGCATGGTGTGGTGGAGAACGCGTTAGCCCCCGGAAATGGTAACAGCGCGTTCGTTCCCCACCACTGACACCTACGGTCCGCAGTTTTGCAAATGTCTCAGCATCATTGTGGTTGTTTCACAAATTAAACCTTGCCGTGAAAACTTGTAAGAGGCAGTAAATAAAAAGTCAACATTGTGAATCTGCCGTTAGTTTAATAACCTAGCTAAATATTGAGTACTGATACTGAGGTTTAATGATGGTCGGTTTTGAAACATGTCTTTATACAGTTGCTTTCCAGAATAGGTACTCACCTTATATAAAATAATGCAGAGATCGTCAAATTTACCATGCAAGTCACCACAAATCGTTACCTAAAATATGCCAGTAGTAAGTTTGTCTGATTGCTTCATATGTAAGCACTATTAACCGTGCCCATCGGGATTCTACACCACGCAAATTACCCGTATCGATCGATTCAGTAGGACAACTTCAACTAGTAACTTCCGAGATGCACTGCATACATGTGGTGCGAAAATAATTTCTTATTTCATACAAACCGTCATCACATGTTGTGTGGATCCCAGCACTGCCCACATCCGTTTCGTTTTTTCGCATTCATCATTTACGCAGATCTTCGAATTTGTGTGTTCGGCCTTTGTTTTAGGATTTTTGGTCTTCTTCATGAATAGTGGTCGAGTCGATTCTCTCTCGGATCTCGGGATAGCCGTGCTAGGGTGTTGCAAATCTCAACCACAAGCAGGCTCAGTCTTTCGTAGATTGGGGTAAATTAACTGATCTCAAAAGGCTCTGGTACCAATTTCCCGACTGCAAAGGGATGAGGGGATTTATATAGACCATTAGAATATACAGATCTTCGCGTGTAAGAATACAAGTTTTGCTATTCTGAACAATATGAAATTCGGACCTCTGGAGTCCACTCAATTCATTTATTTCACCTTTTTTTGTGTTAAGGCTCTTATTTCGATCCTCCTCTATAAATCTACCTCGTTCTTAACCCTCAAATGCCCCAATAGTGGTGGAATCATCAATTATCGAAAGACCAGCTTCCAAAGCTATCTGTTAACCTCATTCCTGTATATATTTTCGTTCAAAGAGCCTTCTTCTTCCTCACCTCTCTCTCCCCCTTTCTCTCTCTCTCCCTCTCTTACTTTGCTTGGATTGCACGAGAAAGAAAAGAATGGAAGTTGTGATGAACCCCGCACTAGCAGCGAAGCCATTCAAGTGCCCAAGCAAGTTCTAAGCGAAGAAATTAGCAACGGATGGCTCGTCGTTTTCTAACGTAGCATAGCCGAGACTCAAACTAGAACATCTAAAAAATTGAAAGCCTAACATAATTATAGAAGGTGATCTGTCATTCCGCTCTAGAGGTATAGGTACATTGTAAAACTGCCTTTCATCATTAGATTTTCTTAAAATTCAAATTTCATAAAAATACGAGATCGAAACTTAGAATGGTACAGAGTCTCACGCAGATTTTGATGGACACTGAGCACTAAAGACACACGGTGGGAGGCCACCTTGTCATCCCGGATGAAACAGCGCTCGTCTAAATCGTTTCGTTGTTCAAAATACGAGCATTGCCGAAAATAAAAGCGTTTTGTAGGCTATAAAAAAGTCAAATTTCATAGTCGGATAAAGAAACCTGTACGAATTGGAAGAGATTTCTAATTAGTTCATTTCATTCAATAATTCACTGTCAGTTGTTATACGTTTATAATAAAGCAGGAACATCAAATGGTTATTCAGCCGACATGGGTCGTATATGACTCAAGATGTGCCATATGTGTAACTGCACAGCTCTTCGCTGTACATCACATATCGACAACCAGAGACACATGCAGCGACGATGGGACGACAAATCATTATGGAGTAGAAATATATGGAACATATACGAAGCAAAAGATGCGGTAAGGTGCTGCAGATTAGGCACTAGGTGTACCTGATTGGATATGGAGGTCGAAAGTCGAACAATTGGCGGTTGTTGTTTCAGAAGCCGGCGGGCCTCGAATAGGATCATCACTACGTATCGTGGATGTAGGATCTTGAAAAGCACAAATTCCAAAGTTTGCCAACAGTTCTCAAAAATTTGCTGGATAACTACTTAAACAAATGAGCAATAAATGAAATCAATAGACATTCTAAAAGTCGAACACTGGGTTCGATGAAATGCGGTAGAACGAAAACAGCACTGCAAGTATGTGAGTTAACTATTGCTAGTGACACAGTGAATTTATCGCCTATCACCATCGGCATTAAATGGGTCGAGCAGGCAGTGAGTGGGAAATTGTTCACCCGTTCCTTCGATTAGTTTCCATTCTCATTGGTGCAAGCGAAGAACGTCACACTATTCCTATAAAAGCTTTTTTTTCCTCTTGCTTCTTTCAGCTTCCATTGGTCCTGAGATTTCAGCAGCCTCTCCGTACTCGTCCTACCCTTCGGGGTCAGGGAAATGAGGCCCTTTTTTCTACTGAGTTAACATTTTGATGCTCACGTATAGCTTGCTGGGCCCTGAACGAAGGGGCTGGCTGTACTCACGGGTAGCTTACCAGGCTCTCCCAAAGGGGACATGAGGCTTATTCGTTGGAGGCGACTGCTAACCACCTCCCATATACTTCCCTGTCACTTGATTGCAGGCTTTTGGCCGAATTGACTCGTAGAATATAATCTTCATAAGCGAGAACGCACCCACACACGCATGCATGAGTACGTCTAGCATATACAGAAAGTATGTGCCAAATCGGCGCAGCAGAAACAGAGAGACCGTCCCCTGGATCCACCTGCGTCTCAGCGAAGCAAAGGCTTTTGGTCCACGATTAACCCCTATCCTCGATGGAGGATTTGCTCATGCAAGCAAGAAGAATAAGGTACGACGTCATTGGCCTGGTCGAGAAGAGACGACGCCACCCATTGAACACCGTATATGACACCGGAGAACTGTTCCTCGGAACATGCGACAGTAGAGGAGTCAGCGTTCTCGTCAACACGGATTTGTCCATAAATATCGATTCATTAGAGCAGCTTACAACACGAATCGGACGCTCACGATTAAAAAGATGTGGATCAACACCGGCTTTGACAACCTTCGTCGCTTACGCGCCGACATCAAACTATGACAAACAAGAAGTCGAAGCGTTCCGGACTTGGAGAAGTTCCACAGAGAAGACCATACATTCTTGAAGGCCATCACTGCAGATTTCAACGCCAAGATTGGACCAAGAAGAACGTCTGAAGAACGTCACATTGTGGCCCACAGATTGGAATGGAGCGAACAGGGTGAGCGGCTTTCTAAGTTTATCATAGCGACCGAGACCATCCAAGATAACTCGCGATTCCAGAAGCCCCACTCGCAACGCTGGACGTGGGCGTCTCCGAACGGAGTGTAGCTTGACGAAATTGACCACATCATAGTTAATAGGTTTTGCCTAACCGATGTCGCTGTTGTCCCAAAATTCTACACGGGATCAGACCACCATCTCCTTCGTACAAGATTCTATTTCTCGCGGAAAGGAGAAAAAGCCGCTAAATTCGCGACCAAAGTCCCAAAACCACCGTAAACTGGCACTTATTCAATTCATTAGTCGGCTGTTGGGAAGATGCCGTTGTCGACAACAACGACAAGGAATACGACCGGCTCATTCAACATCCTCACGTTAGCGCTGTAAAAGCTGAGAGTTCTAAAGTCACCAAGAGAATTCTGTCTCCAGAAACACTCGAGTTGATACGCCAGCGTGGAATCGCACGAGCTGCAGGCAACCGCGAACTAACGTCAGAACTTGCAAAGCAATGCAGACAGGCGATAAAAGAAGATCTTAAAGAGAGAAGAGCAGCAGTAATGGTCAAAGCTGCAGAGAGTGGGAAAAGCATTCGCAAATTCCACCGAAGCTTTGCCAATTACAAGACCAAAATGATTGCAATCTGACGCTCAAACGGAACAGTTACAAAGTCCAGAAAGGCAATGAAGAAAATCATTTACGAATACTACTCAGGTCTCTTTGATAGCCACGTCCACCTTCCGCCATATGAAATAAAGGAAGGTCGACATGTTGCACTACCAGATCTCCCTTCGAAAATCCACCATGCCATTTCATCGGTGAAAAATCGAACAGCACCAGGTCCGAACAGGATAAGATCAGAACATCTCAAGAACCTTCCGCAAGTCTTCGTAACCACACTGGCTCGGCTCCTCATACGGTACCTGTCTGAATGCAAGGTCCCTCCTCAGTGGAAGACCATCAGGACCGTGTTATTGTTCAAGATAGGTGACCAATACGATGTCGGCAACTATCGCCCAATCTGCTTGCTGTCTGTCGTCTACAAAGTTTTCACTCAGGATTGATGATTGAGGATTGATGATTGAGGATGGAAGCCCCTGGTAGTCAAGGAGTCCCTACTCATTACATGAAGATTCTTCGTGAGATGTACAAAAATTTCACAACCAAGATTTCACCATTCTACAACGATATTAATGTTGACGTCAAGAGAGGAGTTAGGAAAGGTGATACAATTTCGCCAAAATTATTTACCACCACTCTCCAGAACGTCAGGCGAACAACCGAACGTCATGCGAACATTGGAATGGGATAATATGGGAGTGAAAATCGATGGTCGACAGCTACATCGTCTTCCCTTTGCTGATGACATTGTCCTTATAACACCAAACAATAGCCAAGAGGAACGTATGCTTGACTCTGATAAAGCGTGTGGAAAGATTGGTCTTCAACTAAATCTCACAAAAACGATGTTCATGAAGAACGGATTGGTTTCGTTTGCCCCATTCACGCTCAACGGAAAGAATATCTCCGAATGCTCCAGTTATGTCTATCTAGGTCGGGACCTCAATATGATGAACGATTTAGCTCCAGAGCTGAGCAGAAGGAAACATGTGGGTTGGAGAGCTTTCAAGAGTATCGAGGATGTAGTGTAGAGAGCAAAGAACATCCGACTCCGTGCCCACCTTTCCGTCTCAACGGTTCTTCCTGCCCTAACGTATGTGTCAGAAACGTGGTCGCTACGCAAGCAGGATGAAAGATCACGGCGTTTTCGAACGCGCAGTCGAAAGGACGATGCTAGGAGTATCCCGTTTCACACAAGTAAGGTATGGGATCCGAAGCTCCGACCTACGTCAACGATCGAAAATCAAAGATGCCGTTCTATAAGTTATAAGAAGACAAGGCGGGCCGGGCGTGTAATGCGTGTGAGCAACTGATAGACAACAGTTGTTAGTGATTGGATTCCTCGGGATGTCAAACGTACTGCAGAAAGACCACCAACCCTATGGTCAGAGTTCTTCACGAGGAGCCTCGAAGAAAGATATGATGCTCGACGAATCCCTAGAGCGACCAGAACCCACTGGACTACTCATGCACGCGACAGGGAAAATGGAGGATTTACTGGCGCCCGCTCGAGTCACTCGACGATCAACGGGACTACAGGTGATACAGGTGCTTTTTTCAGATAGAGTACTCCGTATGGCTTTGGCATGGGAAGCCGAATATGCTTTGAGGTAGCCAAGTGGTGACAGAAAAAGGATGTAGCTCTCGGCGGTGATACGAAAGATGCGCCATGCATTCGACCTCATTAAGTATCGCTTGAAGGTGATTGATTGCACATCTGGCCCTGACAGTTACTCGCGGTGGCCTACTGATGTATCGAGCCAATGCTGCTATCCTTCCAGAAATTTATGGTACAAATTTGCCGACTCCGGAGGGATCGAAGGCTTGGTGGGCCACGGGAGCAAGGATCAATTCCACGTGTGTGTTGCAGGGGTCTCCGACCACTGCGCCACATGCGCCCAAGTGGGGATAGGTGAAAGAAAACATAAGTGGTAAAGAATGATTCAAAAGGTTGGAAAGGAGACGGCCCAGATGCTTCACGATTGGCCGTCAAGTCTAAGTAGTTTTTTCGACAGTGCGCAAGGATCAATTCCACGTGTGTGTTGCAGGGGTCTCCGACCACTGCGCCACATGCGCCCAAGTGGGGATAGGTGAAAGAAAACATAAGTGGTAAAGAATGATTCAAAAGGTTGGAAAGGAGACGGCCCAGATGCTTCACGATTGGCCGTCAAGTCTCAGTAGTTTTTTCGACAGTGTAAAGAACTACTGAATGATTTCTTGCTTGTACAACGTACAACTACTACGCCCAGTGTTCAGTGTTTTTGCTAAATTTCTACCCATTTTCCATTTGCTTTTGTGTTTTCCAATATATCATATGTAATCACAGGTGACCGACCTTGTTCACCTTGAACGCCTCCAACATCGCAGCGACCTGGTGCTTGTCGATCGGAATCGTGACCACTGGTCCCTTATAGTTCTTCTCGACCACGATCTTATTTGGATCCGCCGTCTCCATTAGATGTCGGAAATCGTTTTCGCTATCTTCTTTAACACAATTTCAGTGCTTTCCAGCCAACACGAAAAAAAACTACCCAAGGTACTAATTAACGATTACTTAATTACCCAATTTCCCAAGAATGATAGTTGTAGGCAAAATTTAGTGTCTTAAATCTTAACCCGCACTTAAGTCAAAAAAACCATTGTCAGCTAATCATTTCACAGGTGTTTGCGAATGAAGCAGAATGTTTGCTGCAGAAATACAATGATACATAGCTCTATGTGAAAAACGGTCGAGTAAAAGAGAAGAGTCCACGGTGTTTCATATCTTACAAAAATTTGTGATTTTCATAGATTAGTAGGCTGCTGGTTAACAGTGATTCAACAGTGTTCGACCTTCGAAAACCGCGTTCATTAACATCTTTACATCTCCTTCTCCTAAACTTCTTGCGGACATCTGACATCAAAATCACTTAAAAGAAATCGGTATTGTTCAGCTTGCAGCTGCGAGCGAGTGTCGTGGTCCATTTGCCGCATGGGTCCGCTAACTCTAGCGGCTTGCTGAGTTGTGTTGACAGCACGGCAACCACCAGCGCTGGTCGCTGTGCAGATTTTCCAGAATCGAAATTTTCCATAACTGCTTCTTACGAGTTTTCGCATTTTGCTGTGATATTATGATAAATGGAAGGTGTGTGAGATTTACCAGAACTTTAGCTTGAAACATCATCAACTGTATGCAATGAATAAATGGAGTGCTTTTGCACTAAAACTACCCGAAGAAAAAGGTGAAAAAGTTCAACTCAGCTCCTAACTTACCTTCCACTGTTGTAGCGTAGCTGCTGATAGCTGTAAAAAAGTTAAGTCAACTTTCATCATCGTTTCTTTCCTATACGCCATCAAATCTGATCAAATATATCAATAACTATTGAATAATATTTTCTTATTGAATGCTTTTAGGTCAATTTATCCCTCTGGTCAATACGCTGCACCTAGTCCGTCTCTATAGCGCTAGCTTCAAGACCATTAGAACTTGAGTTATCGACGAATATGTAGCAATACATTTGAGCTGACTGAATTCGCTATACAATTTGAAAGCAGAACAGCAGAACACAAACTCGAGTTAATAGACAATAGACGAAGGACTGTCTCTTTTGGACTTTCTCTTCATCCTTTGTAATGCTGGTTGAAACTAAGTGAATGCTCAGGCCCATGAAGACCATAAGCCAGATTTGAGTCAAGAATTTAAGTAGTTTTCAAGATCTATAGATACGTACCGGAAGCGAATGGCGAATTCCCGGGATCTTTGGATTCGCTGTTCAGCATGGCAGTGATGACGTCACTGAAGAAGTCGTACAGCTACAGGGCAGGTTTGCAGCGTTCTGCAGAGATACAACACTTACTTTCAGCTGGTCCTGCTCGCCAGCGTACTCGAGCGTCGTGAATATGCTCCAGCTGGCTCGGCGTCGTGCCTCCAGTCGTGCCTGACAGCGTCGATACCATTTCTGGATCAGAATCGCCGACTTGATTGCTAAAATAGACACTTTCGACTTCGTCCAGATCAACGCTGAGTAGAGAGTGCATGGGTGCGATGACGAGCTGATGATGTCCGGCATTCAGTTTCATTTTTTTGCATAATTTTTCATCCGTCAAAAAATAAGAAAAATGAAAAGGTAGCTGTGTCGAGTGTTAGATTCTTCTCCTACACTGCCGATTTCTGGAGCTGAGCATACTAACTGTCTCAGTTTATGTCTTTAATTGGACCGAAAAAATAAAAACCTCCTGCAGTGCATTCTACTTCACCAATAAGAAACGTACTCATTTTTGAAAACTTGTGGGCCATGTTTTATTCTAACACTGCCAGTTCTCCGTTGTTCCTTTTTGACGGCAATGTGTTTGCAGTGGAGTTCGCTTATTGCACGCGTGATTATTCTAACGCCTCCAAAGGTGTACTGCCTTATCGGGTGGAGGCGTCGTACTGCGAGTTCAGCAAAAGGTTCGCCCCCGAACTGGGTCATAAAGCTGAGTTTGAATTTCCTATCTAATAGCCCTGATAAGTGTCAACTAATGGCAGGAATCATCCCCATGCTTATAAAGACGTTCCCGCACGCTGACCAATCATTCACCAATACGCGTGACTTGGTGAATGATTGGCCAGAGTGAGTGGCTGGTGACTTTTTGTGAGGACGACATGGAAACGCTTCACTAAGACAGCCCACAAAAAAGACAGATGTTGGCTGCTACCACAGTGGAATTTATAGCGTATCTGCAGATTCGACATAACAAAAGGTGAGGTAATGGTGATGATACTGTCAGAAATGGCATTTTCGTAACTTTTTTCTGAGCAGTAGTGTAATTTTGAAAATTTGTCTCCTACGTGGAGAAGTATTCTTTCAAAGAAATTTGTCTCTGCATATGCTCTTCTGCATATGCCGTCTTCTTGTGAGCTCTTTTGAGAACGGAAAAGATTTCTGAAAATCCGTGCATTTCAAAGTGAAAGGACTAGAGAAGAATGGAAAACGTGAAGTGCGTGGAGTGCTCTTAGTGTGTCACATAACGATTTCTACATCCGTGATCAGTGCAGAGTGGTGATCCGGTAACAGTGCTGAGCTCACGTATTTGAGTAGGAGACGATGGTGAAGCCGGAATTTTGGAAGGCCGAGGAGACATTGCTTTCACTTTTATGACGTTTTCGTGTACCGGACGCTTCACCAAAGCTAGAAATAAAATTCTAAATGCCATCGAAAATGGTGAAACATTTCTCGTCCTACATCTTAAATCTAGCATTTTAAAGCAAGTTCCTTGCTTTAGGATGGAGACATTTCTAGTTTTTAATTTGTCAGTATTATGCTCCTTAACCACATTACTAGTTAACGACGTCTCTATTCCTTCATGCTTATATACACTATTCACGTTCAGAGTGGCAAAGTACGCCAGGTCTTTAGCTGTTGTTTCTCAGCCAATAAGATTTATGTAGGGAGGTTCCGAAAGTAATGGCGAGTCTCGCCCAGTACATGCACTTCGGTGAGGTCGTACAGCATCCATTCTTCGAGATTTTTGACTCAGTTAGTTTGAAGAGTTCGAGAGCTACTCAATCTGAAGCAGCAATCTTCGAAACGACTTGAGTAACATCGAAATATACCCTGCCATTAAAAAAAGAGTAGGCAGCAAATCGTCGTCGTCGTAGCGAATTAGACCTTGAAGGTGAAGAAGGTGGCGGTCGAGCTTCTCCTTTTGACAGCGAGTAATTTAAAAGTTGGCTGGAAGCGAATTCAGGTATAACTCTTTGAGAACTTGCTGAAGAACATGTAGCCGCATTTCAACTGATTCGGAGCACCGAAAGAAACCTCACAAAAGACATCACAGGTATACAAAACAACATCGAAAAAATCAAAAAAAAACTCCTTTTAATAGGATCATTATTCATATAGCTCATCATACTAAAAAACAAAGAAAATAACAGCATAAAACTCACAGAACTCCTTACCTACTCATTGTAAATGAATTATTCTTAATAAACTACAAATTCAACTCTCAGTAACAAATCTTAGCAACCCAAACACTACATTTTATAATAAACTATATACTGTTTATTATATATATAATATATACATCTGAATCTTTATTCTCAAGTCTTATAAAAAGTTTCTTTCTAGATGAAACTCTTTGAGAACTTGCTGAAGAACATGTAGCCGCATTTCAACTGATTCGGAGCACCGAAAGAAAATTGAACAGTCGAAGACGCTCGATAAATGGGTGAGATTTCTGAGAAAAATTCTAAAGAAATCAAAACAAAAATAAAACGATACCACTTAAAAATCAACATTAACAATCTAACAAAAAAAAATAATCTAAACTCTTCGTAAAGCCCCAGAAAAACTTAAATAATAACTAACAAATCTTATAAAAAACAAAAGAACAACAACTTAACCCCCTAAAACCAACAAAAAAAAAATCCTCAAAGAAACTAAAACACAACAAAGTTAAAATCAACCCTACAAACCAAAAATAAAATCCAAATTCCAAAAACATTGTGATTTTGAGTGCAACTTCGGCTTAACTGAGTACAATACCAATTTGTGCTCCCCAGGTCATTGGTGTTGATGAGTGATTGTTAATAGTAACTATAGATTAAAACACGGCTCAGAGCGAGGCGCGGGTGACGCAGTGGTAGCAGGTGCCCTGCAACACACACGTGGAATCTATCCGCGTGCATGACACACCGAGCCTTCCATCCCTCCGGGATCGCTCAGAGCGAGGCGCGGGTGACGCAGTGGTAGCAGGTGCCCTGCAACGCACACGTGGAATATATCCGCGTGCATGACACGCCGAGCCTTCCATCCCTCCGGGATCGGCAAACTGGTAGCACAAATAATCTAAACTCTTCGTAAAGCCCCAGAAAAACTTAAATAATAACTAACAAATCTTATAAAAAACAAAAGAACAACAACCAAATAAAACAACAAAAAAAAATTCAACTCATAATAAAAAACAGTTAACCCCCTAAAACCAACAAAAAAAAAACCTTCAAACAAATTAAAACACAACAAAGTTAAAATCAACCCCACAAATCAAAAATAAACACCAAATTCTAAAAAACTCGACAAACTAGAAAAATAAACTAAAATCACAAAAATCCCACTCAAAAAAAGCATACAAACAAAATAAGAATATCACACATATCCCACAAAAGACATCACAGGCATACAAAACAACATTGAAAAAATCAAAAAAAAACTCCTCTTAATTGGATCATTATTCATATAACTCATCACACTAAAGAAATGCATGGCTCATCCTTCCGGGATTGATTAACGCCGAGAGCTTTATCCTTTTATTCTTTTAAGAGAAAGGCGAAACGGAAGTCGAGCATGATGCGCTGGTGAGCTTGATAGCTACCGAAAAGGGTAATAATAATATCAATCCCCACCGCAAACACCTGCGGTCTAGAGTTTTGCAAATATCTCAACATCATTGTAGCTGTACACTTTGCTTCAGTTCGCACCCACTTATTGCTGATGTGTCGAAGCTCTATGGGACACCTTTTACCGTTTGCAAGCATTTGCGATTGAAGGAACGTTATAAAATGTTAAGGAGATGCGTAGTGCTTCGATCCACACCTTCGAGTCGTCAGTGAAATAGAAGGTATTAAATAACAGCGACACATTTAGTTGAACACTACGCCAAACAGCTTTGACTAATGACATCCTACGTGTTCACAATAGCCGACGTTTGGGTGGTTTTGTCCTTTTCAGAGCACGGAAAGGTCAAATTGACACACAACATCCATCCATCCAACCACTTTCATATCTTCAGAAGATAAAATGTGATACATATAGTTCCATTTGCATAGTAAACAGCTTCTTTTAACCAACATTTTTCGAAAATGAACTCTCTTTTAAGCTCGGCGTGACTACAATATCTCAACATCATTGTAGTTGTACACTTTGCTTCAGTTCGCACCCACTTATTGATGATGTGTCGAAGCTCTTGAACGTATGGGACACCTTTTACCGTTTGCAAGCATTTGCGATTGAAGGAACGTTATAAAATGTTAAGGAGATGCGTAGTGCTTCGATCCACACCTTCGAGTCGTCAGTGAAATAGAAGGTATTAAATAACAGCGACACATTTAGTTGAACACTACGCCAAACAGCTTTGACTAATGACATCCTACGTGTTCACAATAGCCGACGTTTGGGTGGTTTTGTCCTTTTCAGAGCACGGAAAGGTCAAATTGACACACAACATCCATCCATCCAACCACTTTCATATCTTCAGAAGATAAAATGTGATACATATGGTTCCATTTGCATAGTAAACAGCTTCTTTTAAACAACATTTTTCGAAAATGAACTCTCTTTTAAGCTCGGCGTGACTACTCATGCTTTCATTGGTAAGCTAAGGTTAAGGTGAGGTTAATAAAAAGTCTATTCGGCTAACGTTTCGACGTCTTCGTCTTTCTCAGAGCCGATGGTCCACTGTCGCTCCTCCTGTCGATGCCTCCTGTGTGTTTTTCGTTGTATCGTGTCGAACATTCTTCGGTGAAGCCCCTCTCGAATGAGGCAACTACCACGGCGATGCTCTTTTATACAGGAAGGTTGTTGGTATTATTGATTGCCATCAACCACTGACTCGACTCAACAAGTTATCGCCTTGGATCATCGGCCCCAAGGAAGACGAAGAAGTCGAGGCCCTAGCCGAATAAACCTTTTTATCAATCTCATGTTAGGTTATCAATAGAAGAATACTCACCGTTTTGTTATTTGAAGTCTTCTGGCTATTTGGTCGTTGCCAGCCCCATAGATTCTTCCATGGATGAGGAATGTGCTTGGCTTGGGTCAAAAAATCAGTCTCATTTGTGGCGCAAGGTGACGCGTGATTATAAAACACTCTTCCTTGCTGTTCATTTCTAGATTTTTGCAACTTATCCAAACCTTTTGAGACTTCTACGGGCTAATATTTTGGAATTCCGTGTGATGACCATGACTTTTACTTCAAAATTTTCTCTGTTACGACTTCGTGTCTCATGAATGCCTAGTGAGGTGCTCTGTTTGTCTCCAAGTTTCTCAACTTGGTGCTCTTCCAAATACGGATGCAGAATGGTCTACCCGTTTCGCAAACGCATTCTTCCCCACACGTTTTACAAGGGATTAGATATACCGTACTCGAACTCATTCAATCGTCATCTCTATCACTAGGGCAAATAACGCAATTTTGCGTGTCGCATAGACAACACCTACAACAACGACAACGACAACGAGGACCTATACCAACCTCGCATCGGCTAAAGAAGATCAGTTTATAAGATCTTATAAATAATAAATAAATATATCAACTATCTATGGCGAGGTTTACAGAAAGTCGGTCTTTTGAGTTATCAAAAGTCATTACCTACGCTTAGAAATCCATCAAATATTTGATTCAGATGCGAATTTTAGATTGAGTAAAAGCATATCAGAGATCTTCAACTCTTCCTCGGAGCAACAGTCGTGCTTCAGCATTTCTTCTTATTTGTGACAGCTTCAATGATGTGATCAACACCTGCTTTGTTAAGATCCTTGTCGTTCGTAACCTACATCTTATAGATTGTTTATTGCAGATAATTCTTGTATTAAAATGAGAAAAGTGAGAGCATGGAGTGGCTGCTGTATTAAAACCACGCGTGGTTGGAAAATTTTAATCCGATTTCATTAAAGCGAACAGCACCGTATATAAGATTAACACGTCATTGTAAACCGATGATTCTTCCTATGCGACATGGATTGGTCAACCTAACATCTTTAGAGATGTGTGACACTCACGTGGAATCGACCCCGCGCCTATGGCCCGCAAAGCCTTCCGTCCCTGCGGCGTCGACAAATTGGTACCAAACTTGCCTGGCAGGATAGCAGCACTGGCTCGATACATCGGTAGACCACCGCGAGGCATTGTAAAGGATGTAGATATGAATTCAATCATCTCCAACGGTACTTAATGAAGTCGAATGCATGGCGCATCCCTAACAGATTGATCAACGCCGAGAGCTTTTATCCTTTTAACATCTTTAGAACACTGCTGAAAAAGGTGAGCTTGATACCTAGCAAGAGGCACCTGTAACGAATGAGCTATACATAAGCATGAAGCTGGCTGCACAGGCTAAAAGTAGCAGCCAATTTATAAACAACCATTTAAAGCTTTGCAGAGAAGTGGTGGAAGAAGTCCACAAGCGGAGAAGAGCAGCAGTAGTACTGGTTCAAGTTATCCAGGTCGAAGAGAACATCCAAAACACCCGGTGGGCAATTTGCCAATTTAGACCATAGCAGACGCTCCGTGGTGTTCAGATGAGACAGTCACAAAATTCACCTGCATAACATGTCATCCCGTTAATCGTTGAGTGACTTGAGCGTGCTTCGCTAAATCTTACATTTTTCCATGTTGCAGCAAGAGTACCTACCCCAGTGGCTTCTGCTCGTTCTAGGAACACCATACCTTTCTTCTAAGCCTTATGTGAAGAACTTTCCATTGAGTCGGTGGTCTTCTCGCAGTACGTTTCACATCCCGAGGGATCCAGTCGCGTACGATTCCATGGGTGGTCGTTAATAGGCATTATGTGTCCGGCCAATCTTATCTTCGACAGTTTGGTCTACAGGACGGCATCTTTGGTTCCGTCGTCGACGCAGGTCAGAGCTTCGGAACCCTTCCCCCACTTGCTTGATAGAGAAGACTAGCAGCATCATCCTTCCGATTGCGAGTTCAATAATGTTGAGTGATTTTTCATCAAAGTTACGCATCGAACAGGTTTCTGACGCATGTTGTTAAGGCAGGAAGAATCGAAAGTCGAAGAATAGAGTCAAAGAAGTGAGCACGAAGCCGGGTGTTCCTCGCTCCTCTCACTGCATCTTCTATGTTCTTCGAAGCTCCCGAATCCGCTCGTTTCCTTCCGCTCTACTGTGGAGTCAATGTGGAGTTAATCATGTTAATTTCCCGACCTAAATAGACATAACTGGAGCATTCCAGTTCTCGGAGGTGGCATTGAATAATTTCGATGGGATGGTATTGCCTTGCCTGCGTCCTCTTTTGACGTCGATGTTAATACCGTCATAGAATGGTGATATTTTGGTTGTGAAACCTTTATATAGCACACTAAGAATTTTTATATACTGAGTGGGGACTCCTTGAGTGTCCAGAGGTTCCATAATTGCTTTTGTCTCAACTGAGATAAAGGCGTTCTTCAAATCGATGAAAGCGAGACAGAGCGGTCTTTGGCACTCTCGTGCTACTTCAATGAGCCTTGTTATCGTGTGGATGTGATAGTCGTAGTGGGCCCTTTTCGAAATTTTGATCGCTCACATGGCTGCCTTCCGTCCAGTGTTTTGTCAAACCAGTTTAGGATCATTCGAATGAAGAGTTTGGAGACGAGAGATAGCAAGTAGATTGGACCATAGTTGCCGATATCATGGAGATGAACATTCTTGAATAATAGCACAGCCTTATTGATCATCCACTCAGTAGGAACATTGCATTCAGAGAGGTAACATGTGAAGAGCCCACCCAGTGTGTTTGTGAGGGTGCCGAAAGGTTCTGCAGATGCTCCGATCTTTTCCTATGCGAACCTGGAGTTGTTGGAATTTTCACAGACGAAATAGTTTCGGGAAGGAGAACCGGTGATGCGACATATCATCCGCAGGAGGACGCGGCTATTGCAGAGATCCGAGTAGTAATCGTGAATGGTTTTCTCCATTGATTGCTTTTCTGGAATCTGTAACTGTTCCGTCTGGGCGTCGGAGTGCAATCATCCTGGTTTTGTAATGGGCGAAGCCTTGATGTACTCTGTGAATGCTCTTCCCAGCCTCTACAGCTTCGACCATAACTGCTGCTTTCTTTCCATAAAATCTTCTTTTGCCTCGTCTCTCTATAGTTCTGCAAATTCGAACATGAGTTGGTGGTTGCCTCTAGCTCGTGTGACTCCATGCTGGTGCATCAGCTCGAATGTTTTCAGAGACAGACGCCTCTTAGTGACTTTCGAACTCAGCTTTCATAGCGCTAACGTGAAGATGTTGAATGAGCCGATCATATTCTTTGCCGATGTTATCGACAACGGCATCTTCCCAACAGCCGACTAATGAATTAAATAAGTCCCAGTTTAACGGTGGTTCTGGGACTTCGGTTCTTGAATTTAGCGGCTTTTTCACATTTACGGCAGAAATAGAATCTTGTACGAGGGACGGTGGTGGTCTGATCCCGTGTAGAATTTTGATACAACAGCGACATCGGTTAGGCAAAACCTTCTACTTACTATGATGCTGTCTATTTCTTTATGGAACTCACCATTGGGATACACCCACGTCCAGCGTTGAGAGTGGTGCTTCTGGAATTGCAAGTTACCATGGATGGTCTTGGTCGCCATGACAAACTCAGATAGCTGCTCACTATGTTCGTTCCATTCTAATCAGTGGGCCCCAATGTGACGTTCCACAGACGATCTTCTTGGCCCGATCTTGGCATTGAAATCTCCAATGATGACCTTGAAGAATGTATGGTCTCCTCTGTAGAACTTCTCCAAGTCCGCGTTGAACGTTTCGACTTCTTCTTCGTCATAGTTTGATGTCGGCGCGTAAACGACGAAGATTGTCGAAGTCGGTATCTATCCACATCTTTTTAATCGTAAACGTCTGATTCGGGTTGTAGCCTTTTCGATTGAATCGATGTTCATGGACAAATTCGTGTTGACGAGATCGCCGACGCCGCCGACTCCTCTACTGTCGCATATTCCGAGGAACAATTCTTCTCTGGTGTCATAGGCGGCGTTGAATGGCGGCGTCTTCAGGTGTTGGCTAGCCCACTGACGTCGTACCTTATTTTTCTTGCCTGCGTGATCAAGACTTCTATCGAGAACTCAGATTCAAGTTTGTATGCGTTGCAGATACAAATCGTCACTTTAGTCCCTTGCAATTTGGAACGCCTACAATGATCTTGAGATTTTAGGAGCCTCTGCATACTAGCCCTACCCAACGCTGTCGTATCGTTGGCTCCTCAGCGGTCATGGTATCTCCTTGGTGGTGATGGGAATAAGGCCAGTATATTTTACTGCGCTTAAGGTTTAAAACCTATCTATAGCTTGCTGGACTTCTAGCGTGGTGGCTGGATATTCTCACGGGTAGCTTGCCAGGCTCTCGCAGAGTGGACATGGAGCTTATTCGTTGTAGGGTACTAAGCGCCACCCATATACTGCCCTCTTACTTGATTGCAGGTTTTTTGCCCAACTGACTTGTAGAATACAATCCGCATAAACGAGGACACATCCTCGCACGCATGTATGAATACGCTTTTGCAAATAGGGAAGTTATGTGCCTAATCGGCACAGCAGAAAAGAGGAGTCCATCATCTGGATAGACCTGCATTTCAATGAAGTAGGAATCGTTTTTTGTCCGCGATGAACCCGTATCCGCCACGTGCGGATGTGTCACATTGCCTCGCAAGTAACCGGCATGAAATCCCTATGTGAGGAAGATCCGTGAACCATTCATCTATTTCTGCCTAATATTATGTTACGGAAGACAGATATATCGTTCCAGTGGTAATTTTTTCAGAAATCCGATATCTCCTTGGTGGAGAACTGATCAGTACAAGTTTCTGATGGAGTCAAGCAGGCGCATCTGATGACCTACAACTATTCCTCATCCGTACTGTTTTCGCACAAGAAAAAAAGCGTACACCGACAACTGCTTTCCAGTTAAGCTCCTGTCCATATCTACAGATTTCTAACTTTAATCGTCTTCGGAAGGATGAACGAGATATTGGGCGAAGAAAAGCCACTCGAATAAGAAGGGTTTCTCAACATTTTCTTGTGTGAAGCATTACATCCACTTGAGAGCGCGACCGAAGATCAATGTAGCACAGCGGGAATACAAGACGCTGCTTTCTTCCACGTTAATAAGCATAAGAAGACCTTCGAATCAACTGAGACAAAATCAGTCACGAAATATGCGACCAAGGAAGGCGTACTTTCCAATCAGGTAAAGATCGTTCAAATGTTGC
The DNA here is from genome assembly GCA_009735665.1 of Angiostrongylus cantonensis. Lineage (NCBI taxonomy): Eukaryota > Metazoa > Nematoda > Chromadorea > Rhabditida > Metastrongylidae > Angiostrongylus > Angiostrongylus cantonensis. The sequence goes on along the minus strand of MQTX01000153.1, from coordinate 1,514,446 downwards.
GCTATAACTTCACAACAAGAGTTCAACCCCATTCTACGACGATATTATCATTGAAAAAGAAGCGGTTGGACAAAACGAAACTGTGAATTGAAAATCCTTTACGTTCACAATCGATAATGTCACACAAAATTGGGATGGGATTCCGTAAAAATAAGAGACGATAGCATAAAGCTACATCATCTTCGATTTGCTGATAACGTCATTTTTATAACGATAAGCATATGCCAAAAAGATCAAATATTGCTAGGTTTCTACAGCGATTGCTGAGAAATTTCTCATCAGCTCAATGCCAGGAAAGCGGTATTCGTGAGCAACGGATTCTTTTCTGATGCCAAATTCTCTCGACAGAGCGAATATTCGGGGGTGACCCAACGATGTATGTCTGAGTCGTGAAATCAACGAAGCCTTGTGGAATAAGACAAAATGAGATACTCATGGAACTGACATGATCATCGACAATGTTGAGTACAACATTCCACCTGCTGATGCCTACTATTCCACATATTTTCGCGTTTGAACGCCCCGGAAACCAGTTTTCCACAATGAAAAATCAGTCAACGTTTTCGAAAAAGTTGTAGAAAGGGTGCCAGGCGTGCCTCATGTCGCGAAGTAGGAAACTGGAAAACTGGCTTGGGTCAACGATCAGAGAGCGGAGACGCGACTATACACTCCAAGATGTTGAAAATCCGTTGTCCCAGACGCATGATGCATTTTATCCAAAACTGGTGCACAAGAACAGCTAGTGTTTGTATACTAAAAAATTTCGAACGCTCGATTGGAAGATCATTGACCCGATAGTCAATCTTCTTTATGATGATCCTAGCAAAAAAATGTTCGAGTTTTTAAAGTAAGCAGATTTGCTTACAAGCTTAAATGGAACCCCGTCCGTTATGCGGGATCGCCTTGCACACGACATTCTTAACTGAGGATCTTCTTGTGGTCGCGTGACGTACGCGATTCCGTAAATCTCATCACTCGGCTTTTCTCAAACACGAAAACACCGTCACCGTTTTTTTCCCAGATCAAACTTGCCCAACTATCAAGACCAAGGCAGTTGACTTTTTTAAGGTTGGATTAAAACGAAGAATGCAAAGGTATATCTCGTCGTTCTCACCAGGAGTTGTACGGGCAACACTTGCGTTTCAAACTACTAAGATGTAAAAGAAAGAAAAAGAAAAGAAAAAGTACAAATGATTCTCGAACTCCTCAATCCTCATTCAACGTTCGAAAAGCCTATATGTACTTAGTTATCTTACCTATTTATCGATTATCGATTCCTTAGCGATTTAATAATACACTGCCTTTTAAATCAGCAACTTATCCCTTTTAAACCACTAATTTTCTTGCTCAGTCTTTAAAATAGCCTAGAAAATTTTACACAGGAACCAGAGTGCTGATGATGACAAAACGACGGCCATCAAGTCTTGTAATTGCCTTAATGCTGAAAATTAGACTTGAAGTATTTGGTTTTCACGAAGCTTCTCCGCTAGATACACAGATGATTTTCAACCTACTCTACACAAACGGTGATAGGAAAGTGTATTGAGTTGCTAATGGAGTAGCAAAGTTGCATAAGAATCGTTCAAGAGCGGCCATAAAACAGTAGCTTTCATTTCTCAGCGTTAAATAAACTTCTAAGACAGCGATTACGTTACACGACAGCACAAGAAGCTAGACAATGAAGATGCCTCTGCTCCCGTCTCTTCAATGCTCAATAGCGATCTCCAGGAGCCGTGATCAGTGCCATGTTTTAAAGGAGGTAAGAGTGGAGAAGTGCTCCAAAGCGAATATTCTATGGCCGGTAAGATATTGAAAAATTTATCGTTCATTACACCGATGAAGTACGTATTTCTATCAAGCAGCGACGACGTCAGCTGGTCAACGTTGAGAATATCGTGGTAATGCTTTAACTCGCAACCAATACTCAACCACGTCAAAAATTAATCCACAACTGTCTTTACGACCGTTTCTGTTCAAAAAAAAAAATACCGCACATCTGCCCTAATGGTAGGGATAAAGCACAACTACAGTATACTTGATTTCTTGCAGCGTATGGCGTGATAAGCATATTGGCGAAATGAACACACTTCTGTTTTCGCGTAAAAGAGCATTTAGAAGAGATCTGAGCTCTTAAAACTTTCGAGACCTTCCAGGTGGACTCAAAAGCAGAAAAGAGAAACCTGATGGGCAAGTGCCTTATGATTGCATGTAACTTCGCTTCATACTTTAATTTTATAGCCTCAAAAGGGTTTATTACTTCTCATTTATGTGAATCCTTGGAGGTTCATCTTTCTCCTCGAAAAGCGTCGGCAAAAATGTTGAATATACAGAAGGCTGCTTATAGTGAACGAAATTTGGGTTTCCACTTAGCTTAATTTAGGTTGAGATTATGGAATGGCTTGTCAGAGTTGACCTCGTGTATAATCGGCTTGACGCTTAAAAGAAGGAAACATTCATCTAAGCCCCTCAGGGCAATACGTAAGACACAGTGTCTTTAAGGGCTTCTTGTCAGCTCATCATGAAAGCAGCTATTTATAATGAAGTATCTACAACTCTTCAAAAATAAAGTTTTGGAAAATGAAGGAATAAAAAAACAAGCTTCCTTTTTAGATACATTATGGCAATGAGGGGAACTTCAGCAGATCTTCTTCATGTCAAGAATTATTACTTTCTAGAGAATGGTAGAGGTGTCGGTTTCACGTGGTTAGAGGCCTCTATCCCATTCAACCCGACGTGAGCCATTTGGTCGTCTATTTCCGCCCACTGAACAATTTTTGATGCGAAAATCCTTGTGAGCTCCTTATATGAAGCCCTTCTTTTGAGAATCCAATAATCAGTAGCAACGAGCCGAAATAGTTGTGTGCTCTACATCGCTTGCAGCGTATGCAACATATTTGGTTTGTTCTTCTTCTGTGTAGATTGATTTACACAATGAACTCAGCTTAATGTCATAAATAAACCAAATGCAGTAATTCTAAGAAACTCCAAGTCCCATCAGCCTACCGACAGCCGTTATTTCTGCGCTGCACTATCACTAAGCTGCAGTCAACTATCTCTCGTAGATTCACTACTTCTTGTAATGGATGTTCCATATGGAGATAATCCTAGCCTAATGCGATCACCAAGTCAGTGGAATGACTAGTATTTCACTACAGACACAACGTCGTCTAATTCTTGACGTAATACAAGCTTGGCGTTCTTTTTCCCTTTAGCCTTCACTGTGTTAAAAGAATTCATTGTAATTACCGCTACGCACTTAGCGCACTTTCCTTGCTCAGATGCTCTAGAGCACTAGATAGCATGTATACGTGTAAGTCAATCAGCACATAAATTTGACTACGGAGTCGATGATTTTGCCAACATATGGTTTCATAACAATGGCAGAGCATTCGCTCCTAGCTATCACATAGTTTTCTAAATTCTAGGTCAATGGATGAAAAACCGTAACAAGACGTTCCGAAATAACCTTTATGATGAGCATGGCTACGAAGACATCAGTATCAGGAAGAAATTCGCTTTCAAGAAAGCCGTAGTTTTCGAGCTCAGATTGAACTGATATTCCCATCCATGCTGTAAAACGGGTCAGCATTCGGTTGACTGGCTGATGTTTAATGCGTTAAGATTTATGCATTATTGAAGCAAAAATAATGCATCTGCCTGTTATCCGCCTTCGTAATTCTACACCATTGCAATTTCTTAGAGCTTCAAAGATAGTGCCAAGTAATTTCGGAGAGGTGGCGTCGTGTAAGAATTATTCCTAACCTATAATCGAAGAAAAAATGTGAGGAAGTACGTTGTACTAAGTACTATGTGCTATCCGAATAGTTTTTTCTTCTAACAGAAAAAATTCGAGCTACAGCTACTTGCTTCCGTTTTTACTAGCTTCCAGCTCGAAGTGGGTTTCAGCAAGTTGACATTGGTGGAAAAACGGAAACCGAACCGCTCTAGGACTTGGCCAACGTTAGGGTAGATTTGTGACTACAAACAAAACATTTGATGATTTAGATAAGCAGGCCGAAAAAAATGGAAAATAAGAATAAATGACTATTGAAGGTGCCTTAATTGATTAAGATCAAACTCTTCTCAAAAAGAGAAGCCGGAAACTAAGTTTGATGACGTCAATCCATGAAGTCGCTTGATAATTAATTAAGCAATGACATTGAATTCAACACTTCATCTCATTCAGTCAATTGAGAGCAATTGGAAAATGTGCAAAAGAGAAAGAAAAAAACTGTTAGACAAGGCGCTGAAGAAAATGTCATCAGTTTGTTTGATAAGCACGGGACGCCAAATCTTTGAGGTAGGAAGTTTTTTTCTCATGACAGACGATAATTATAATCAGGAAATGATACATGAGCACGAGCATGCGCCAGAAACCGCCGTGAGTAATGTGATGGTGATAGTGTGATAGGATGGCAAATGATAATGAGCATCCATCGCTCCCGCACGAACATCCTCTAATCGATCCTCACTCCCCACCCTCATCAGCCCTCATCATCTGAGCTCATCTTATCCTACCTTAAGACCTTTCTCGTAGCTTAAACATCATTTGTAAATTGAGGCCACATGGTAGGAGTGAGTACAATGCCGGTGGATGCCTACGTCAAATTAGGTGATAAAATGCGCAGATGTCTCATTCTGGCTAGTGCCGTGTAGTTGGATAATGGCAGTTTACCTATGATTTATCATCAAGACCACAAAGATATTCCGAAGAGTCGTCGTTCGTTTTCCCATTTTTTATGAATGTAAATGTATGAGGCATTGAAAATATCAGTGGAGGACTTATCAACACATTCTCGGCGACGTGGCGTTTATAGGAGTCATAGGTAAGGAGGCACTGTCACCAGTACGACCTCTGTCGAAATCACTTTTTTGTGATGGCGCACAGAAGCCTTTGAGTGTGCCTCTTGCAATTACTTGATAATTTATCCAAGAAGATGTTGTGGCCGGTATTGGCCTGAGAAAGCTTTACTCTGCACCTAGAAGTATACGAAAACTTCTCGAAATTATCCGCTAACCGGTAATTTGACTGGCAGTTAACTGCTACTTCACCACGAATACCTAGAATTAGTCATGGTTATTCCGTGGAATGTGTCAGTATCGAAAAAGTACTGACATAGTCATAACATATAATGCAAAACATTTATGAATGCTGACAACAACGTGTTTACATGCTGGACCATGCTAATTGGTGGCATGGGGGCAGATAGCACAGTGGTAATGATGTCTGTGATCACGAGAATGGTGCTAGTTCGATTTCGCTCCGGGCCAACTAAGCCTCTCATCCCTCTGCTGCCGGAAAATTGGTAACGGACTTGTCTGGAAAAAATCTCCGCACTCTCTCTCTCTCTCTGCAATCACTCTCTACAATCCAATTGGGAACGCTCCTTCGCGGCTATCCCAGGACTACAAGGAGAATTTCTCGACCAGCATTCTACGACATTCAAGATGGAATGGAAGAATTGACAAATCGCCAAATTCCCAACAATCTGTGACTTTAGTGTGGTGGATAGAAAGATAAAGCTCTCAGCATTGACCAATCCCTGAAGGGTGCGCCATGCAATCGACATCACCAAACATCGTTAGTGGTGGTTGAAAACGCATCTGGTTTTACAACGGCATGCGATGGCTCATCCCAATCGCTGGTTCAAGACCATGCCCTGGGCTCACCAAGCTTTCCATTCTTCCGGGGTCGGTGAATTAGTCCCAAACTTATCTAAGAGAATAGCAGCACTGATGTATGATCCTCATGTGCATTTAATTACCTCTAACTACGCTTGATGAAGTCGAATGCATGGCGCATCACTCACTAGTTGATAAACGCCGAAAGCTTCACCCTTTGAGAAGGTCACGACGTCAAAATGTTTGACCGATATCAGTAGGGAAGTGTAACCGCAAATAGAGCGACCTAATTGTTGTAACGTAAACTTCCCAAAACTTCGAACGACGTCCAATTGTGGACCAGTGTTGTCTGTCGATCACTTCACAAGCCACCATGTGAACACTGCAGCAAGCACAAACGAGTCAACGAAAGAACGTGGCAGCTAGGCAGTAGGATACTTACATACATACATAAGTACACATATATATATATATATATATATATATATATATGCATGTCAAGAATTGAGCAGTTCAAAACAAGTACAGCTAGACTTTTTGAAGTATCAGAACACCCTAGACTTGTATAAATCCGGACCTAGAAAATCTTCAACTGATATCTTTTATCATGAAAAACGAGCTATAAGTTACAGTGATGCTAATAAGTACGTACTGTACTAAAAAAATTATAACGCCTACAAGGAAGTTACAACTAAAGAAGAAAGTTGATGAGCACGTGTTTTTTCGGAACCAAGCCTCATGACGTGATTTGTTGGGGCCCACTAACGACATGTGCCGCATGCATCGTCAGCTGTTTGATTAGAAATCTAGCAGAACGACATGGTACATATGTAAAGGATTAGAGAAATCGTCAGATTTTTAGATGTGAACGTCTACAGGACCTACAAGGTACCGTTGCCAACAGGAATGGGCAGTTTTGACTACCATTCATCAATTGCTGAGAAACTCGCGAGAAAGGAGACAATTGGAAAGCGCAGCGCAGAGCTTAAACAGCATAGTTTACAGCCATAGGAGTCCCGAGTTCAATCAAATTTGCAGTATTATTAAAAGCCGGGGCTTTCATAAACATAAATACTTCTTACCTAAAACAGGCACGGCTTACATGGATTGATTTCGATGCATTTGAGGGATCTCGCGCCGGTTAGTCGCGAGGCTACGTGTCGCGTCCCCATGTGGCGGTTAGGGGTTAATCGCGAACCAAAAGCGACCATTGCTTCCTTGAGACGGAGGTGGACCCAGGGGATAGACTTCATGTTTCTGCTGCCCCTATTTGGCACTGTATATGCTGTTCTCGATAGAAGACTTGATCACGCAGGAAAGAAAAATAAAGTACGACGTCAGTGGTTAGCCGACACCTGAAGACGCCCCCATCCAACGCCTCCTGTGACACCGGAGAAGAACTGTTCCTCGGAACATGCGACAGTAGAGGAGTCGGCGCCGTCAGCGATCTCATCAACACGAATTTGTCCACGAACATCGATCCATTCGAACAGCTTACAACTCGAATCGGGCGTTTACTATTATGTGTGATGTGGATCAATACCTGCCTTGACAATCCTCATCGTTTACGCGCCGACATCAAACTATGACCAAAAAGAACTCGAAGCGTTCTACATGGACTTGGAGAAGTTCTACGGAGAAGACCACACATCCTTCAAGGTTATCATTGGAGATTTCAATGCCAGGATTGAAACAAGAAGAACGTCTGAAGAAAGTCACGTCGGACCCACGGATTGGAATGGAACGAACAGGGTGAGCGGCTTTCTGAGTTTATCATAGCGACCAATAGCATCCGTGGTAACTCGCAATTCCAGAAGCCCCACCCTCAACGATAGATGTGTGAGTCTCCCAATGGACAGTATCATAACGAAATAGACCACATCATAGTAAATAGAAAGTTTTGCCTAACCGATGTCGCTGTTGTCCCAAAACTCTACACGAAATCAGACCACCGTTTCCTTCGTGCAAGATTCTGTTTCTCGCGGAAAGGAGAAAAGCCGATCAAAAACCGAAGTCCTAGAACTGCCACAAACTGGGAATTATTCAACTCATTAGTCGGCTGTTGGGAGGATGCCGTTGTAGGTAACAACGACAAGGAATACGACCGGCTCATTCAACATCCTCACGTTAGCGCCATGAAAGCTGAGAGTTCGAAGGTCACCAAGAGACGTCTGTCTCCAGAAACTCTCGAGCTGATACGCCAGTGTGGAATCGCACATGCTGTAGGCAACCGCGAACTAGCGTCCGAACTAGCGAAACAATGCAGACAGGCGATAAAAGACAATCTTAAAGAGAGAAGAGCAGTAGTAATGGTCGAAGCTGCAGAGGCTGGGAAAAGCATTCGCAAAGCATACCGAAGCTTCGCCCATTACAAGGCCAAGATGATTGCACTCCGATGCCCAGTCAGGACATTCACAGCGTCCAGAAAGGCAATGGGGAAAATAATTCACTCATACTGGTCGGATCTCTTCGATAACCACGTCCACCTCTCGTCATATGAAATAAAGGAGGATGGATATGTTGTACTACCGGTTCTCCCTTCCGAAATCCGACCTGCCATTTCGACAGTGAGAAATCGAACAGCACCAGGTCCGGACGGGATAAGATCAGAACATCTGAAGAACCTTCCGCCAGTCCTAGTAAACACACTGGCTCGGCTCTTCGCACGTAACCTGTCTAAATGTAAAGTTGAGTGGATGACCAGTACGACCGTGTTATTGTTCAAGAAGGGTGACTTACACGATATCGGCAACTGCCGCCCAATCTGTTTGCTGTCTGTGATATACAAACTATTCACTCGAACCATCCTAAATAGGATAGATAAACACTGGACGAAGGACAGCCATGTGAGCAAGCAGCTTATCGAAAAGGATTTAGTACGATGGACCACATTCACACGATAACAAGGCTCATTGAAGTATCGCGAAAGTACAAAAGACCGCTCTGTCTCACTTTCATCGACTTACAGAAGGCTTTTGGAAGCCCTTGATAGTCAAGGAGTTCCTACTCATTACATGAAGATTCTTCGTGAGCTGCACAAAAATTTCACAACCGAGAAAATATCACCATTCTACAACGATATTAACACCGACGTCAAAAGTAGAGCGAGTAATGGCGATACCTCGCCAAAATTATTTACCGCCACCCTCCGAACGTCATGCGAACATTGGAATGGACTAATACGGGAGTGAAAATCGATGGTCGGCAGCTACATCGTCTTCCCGTTGCTGATGACATCGTCCTTATAATTCCAGAGATTAGCCAAAAGGAACGTATGCTTGACTCTGATAAACCGTGTGGAAAGATTGGTCTTCGACTAAATCTCAAGAAAACGATGTTCATGAAGAACGGATTAGTTTTGTTTGCCCCATTCACGCTCAACGGAGCGAATATCTCCGAATGCTCCAGTCATGTCTATCTAGGTCGAGAAATCAATATGATGAACGACTTAGCTCCAGAGCTGAGCAGAAGGAAACAAGCGGTTTGGGGAGCTTTCAAGAGTACCTAAGAAGCAGTGAACAGAACAAAGAAACCCGACTTCGTGCTCTCCTTTCCGACTCCACGATACTTCTTGGCTTGACGTATGCGTCGAAAACCTGATCGCTGCGTAAGCAAGGTGAAAGATCACTCGGCGTTTTTGAACGCGCAGTCGAAAGGACGATGCTAGGAGTATCCCGTTTCACACAAGTAAGGTATGGGATCCGAAGCTCCGACCTACGTCAAGGATCGAGACTCAATGATTCTGTTCTATAAGTTATAAGACAAGGTGGGCCGGGCGTGTAATGCGTATGAGCAACTGATAGACAACAGTTGTTAGTGAGTGGATTCCTCGGGATGTTAAACGTACTGCAAGAAGACCATCGACTCGATGGTCAGAGTTCTTCACGAAGAACCTCGAAGAAAGATATAATGCTCGACGAGTCCCTAGAGCGAGCAGAACCCACTGGGCTACTCTTGCACGCGACAGAGAAAAATGGAAGATTTACTGGCACTCGCTCGAGTCACTTGACGATCAACGGGTCTACAGGTGATACAGGTGATGTGCTGAAAACAATCGCAGTTCTGCAGTTTGAACTCAGGCTCGAATCGAAATATGAATTGGTTCATAACGCACTTTATTAATTTAGATAAAAACTTGCGAATTCCCCCATTCTCTGTTCATTCGATATTCATTGATGAGAGACACATGAATGGCATCATAAGAGGTAGGTATTTGGTGCACGAGCTTAGTGATTCTTCGAGCAGCAATCTCATCGAGTACCAGTAGAAACTCCAATCGCAGCAAGAGTACAGAATCCGCTGCCGTTTTGTGAAACCGCCCCTCATCTCACCATATTCCTGTCAGAAGCCTCCATTTCTTTGTCAAAAAATGAAAAGAGTCGTAGAGTGTGCTGATTATTTAGCTTAAAAAAACTTACTACTTTAGCTATTTTCATGTCTTTTTCGATCCAACGTGCCAAGTGACCCTCCTCATCGGTGTATTTGGGGAAGCCGCCCTTTACTCTTTAGTCTCCTCTCAACACATTTTGTTAGTGTTGTAGTGTTAATCCTTTCATATATTTATATCCACTTGAATTCTTGAGCAGCCAGTCCTTACTAAGTAAGGAGAATCGTGAGGCTCTACAACAATTTTATTTTCCTGGAACATCTCTCAATAACTCAAAAGACCGACTTTCTATAAACCTCGGCATATATAGTTGATATATTTATTTATATGATCTTATAAGCTAATCTTCTTTAGCCAATGCGAGGTTGGTATAGGTCCTCGTTGTCGTTGTCGTTGTTGTTTTTGTTGGTGGGTCCAGTGGCTCACACTCATAACATCACGGCTCTCGGGAAGGCGAAATCGCCGAAACGTCAGCCATCGACAAACAACACCAACAAAAACAACAACGACAACGACAACGAAGACCTATACCAACCTCGCATCAGCTAAAGAAGATCATTTTATAAAGGGTAAAGGATAAAGCTCTCGGTGTTGATCAATCTCTGAGGGATGCGCTATGCATTCGACTTCATTAAGTATCGTTGGAGGTGATTGAATGCATAGCTGGTCTTTACAATGACTCGCGGTGGCCTGCCGATGTATCGAGCCAGTGCTACTGTCCTTCCAGACAAGTCTGGTACCAATTTGTCGACCCCGGAGGGATGGAAGGCTTGGTGGGCCATGGGCGCATTCCACGTGTGTGTCGCAGTGCCGCCTCCAACCACTGCGCCACATGCGCCCGTTATCAGTTTATAAGACCATAAAAACAATTTTTATTTTGTCTGGTATCCTGTCGGTTTGAAAGCCTTGTTAGAACTTTTTAGATCAACGCCATTGGCTAGCTTATCACTATTGATTTAATCGTAGCTGGGCTCCCAAGTGGAAATGTCGAACTCAGCTTAGGAAAATTTTCTGATGGATGAACTCCCACTGTATATCGCGGTTCGAAACACAGGAACAGCCTCTAGCCACAATGTGCCGGTAAACCACTGGGATATTTCAACAACACAAACAAAAGTAAAGTAGAAACTCTAGTGCTCAAACAACTTTCGTCCATAGCGGAATTAAGAACAGGTCTAAACGAAATTATCCACCGATCGAACGAATGAATAAGCATTTAAACTTAAGGTAACTGGGTTTCTCATTTATATCTGTACATACCCTCCCAACGCTTTACCGCCTCATCGTGGCTGGGAGGTGTTCCTGGGTGTCGGGCTGCGATGTAAAGCAGGGGATCCATCCCCCGGCAGAGTCTCCTAGGCCGAGAAGGAGTCCGGCGCTTCCATCAAGAAGCCAGGACTAAGGGTAAACAAACACCAGGATCCACCACCGTCCTGGTATCAAAGTCGCATGATGGCAAATTTTTTTCCCTCTGATCTACAAGGGCTGCGACTCCCCGTGCTGATGAAAACCTGGGGCAGACTTTGGCCAGGCTGACCTCGAGACTCAAAACCATAATGGCTTAACCAGCAAATCTCCGCAAAATTGAGATTATGCTGAGGCACGCACAATCAGTGAGGACGGGCCATTCAAGTACCAAGTATCTGCATATACAGCACTGCGTGCAAGTTCTAGAGACCTTTTGCTTACTAAACATCTATCAGCCGACAACATCGCATCTGATTATCTCTCCTTGGTCTTCGACATCGAAAAGATCTTCTGTATTGACACTTCAAGAAATAACGCTTAACTTTTTATTTACTGCCAATTATTTCTTTTTTCATGGCCGGGTGTTAGGTGAAATGCAAACACAACGATGCTGATATACGAGCAAAACTCGGAACCCAAGTTGAGCTTCGGACCCGCGACCATCTTTCCGTGGTCTCACATTACAGTGGGACCACTGAGGCCCTTGTTTTGCATTTCTTTCAGTCAGTTTTTACCCTGACGGCGCCATCAGAAGTCACCTGTCGACGAGAATGATCTGTAGCGTCCAAATCAGCACCAAACCCGGTTGAGTCTGCAGTCGAGTCGGTTCGAATCTGGCCTGGAATTCGAGTTTTACAAATTATCGCAACAATTTTAATTGTTTTTCAAAAAAGAAGTCAAGGATTTTTCAAAACCGACTTTTATTTAACGCCGCTATAAATGGGCAATGACTTTTGTTCCTTGAAAAGCTAGGCCAATCAGTCAAAAGTCGTCTTGCACAAAATGACGAAGTTACTTCACTCGACTGGTGCTTTACTATGTCGGATTCAACTCACGGCAACAACGGATACCCACTTTGAAGGCACGAACGGCTATAGACTATCGACTCGATTCGCTCTGGCTCTGAAGAAGGCGAATGCAACGAAATGTTAGCTATCGTGAAACGAAATTATAATGACAACCTCACATTCGGCCACCAAGAAAACGGCAATTATCAATACATTGATCTATTGGTAAGCTCACATGGAATTGGGGTAGCGTTTCTGGCCGATTTCTTGGTGACGTCGCGATCTTCTGACAAACAACAACTCGGGCCGAGTGTCCAGAAAACAGTTTTTTCCTATTACATATCATAGGAATCTCACCAAGTCTAATGGATCAAAACGGAGCAGCGAAACTACTTCAACGGTCCGACCATTTTATACAGAGCTGTTGTTGATGGACTGTCTACTCAGTAACATACACCAGAGTCTCTGTGCATGTATAATCTCGACTGTGGCCCACGTTTAAGCGCTTATCTACAAAATTGACCATGCATTCTCGCGACTAATCAAGTACTCCTAAATGACACGGGCATCACGAGGCACCCTGCTTTCTTTTTTCTTCATATTTTGTCTTCCTCTTCCATCCTATTTCTTGATTCTTATTACTTTCGCAATCCTTACACAAAGTGATCAAAGGAGTCTTCTTTGGTTCTGAAACAGATTGCACCAGGTTGAGGGATAAGGGGTTAACTCTCGACTATACAAATTCCTGATGCCGTGCGGGTAGTTGTTGTCAATTTCTAATTATGCATAAATGATCAACGTGTTTAAATTGTTGAGATTACACGAAACCGATAAAATTGTTTCATTCGGCTAAGGTTTCGACGTCTTCGTCTTCATCAGAACTGATGATCCGAGTTCGGGTTTGAAAACTGTTATGCTTGAATGAATTCGCGACGTGTATGATCCATATAATTTTCTTGCTTCTTATTTGCTGTTCCAGAGATCTACAAACAGCAAAACAGAATAATCCATTACATTTAATGCGAGGCTGCTGGGAGGTCATTGCAACCTTATACGATACGCCGCAAAATTCGATTTCGGATACGCGATTATCATGTTTAACCTTTTATTTATTGTCTATTATTTTTTCACGGTACGGTGCAAAGGAAGGGCGCATGTGGCGCAGTGGTTGGAGGCGCCACTGCGACACGCACGTGGAATTGATCCCTGCGCTCATGGCCTACCAAGCCTTCCATTCCTCCGGGGTCGGCAAATTGCTACCAGACTTGTCTGGGAGAATAGCAGCACTGGCTCGATAAATCGGCAGGCCACCGAGAGTCATTGTAAAGGCCAGATATGAATCCAATCACCTCCAACGATACTTAATGCAGTCGAATGCATGGCACATCCCTCAGCGATTGATCAACGCTGAGAGCTTTATCCTTTATGCTTTACGGTGTAAAGGGTAAAAAGCTCTAAAGCCCTCATAAAACTTAGTTATTAGTGTCAAGGGTATGATGTAAAATTTGACGAGTATAAGAGAAAGGTAAAAAATGGCTTCAGTGTTGCAGTGAGTAACACGTGAGCTCCCAAAAGTGGTAATCGCAAGTTCGAATCCAACTTTCGGACTAACTTTTCCAAATATCTCAACATCAGCGATTGTACACGAATATCGTACTAGGAATGTGGGAGGTGACAATTCTCTTAGAACGGCCATTTTTCCAAGAAAGGAAGTTTCTCTTAAAAAGCCCATTTGGTAGGCTTGAGCGTTGTCTTTGACCTTTGTTAACGTAGAGCTCTGGTACCATCACATTTTTAGAAGCAATGGATTTCTGATACTGTTGCACCATCGGACAAATCAGCTAAAAATTTCACGTAACCAAGAGAGACCAATCATCTTGCAGATCGTGAGCATTTCTTGAGTTGATTCTTCGTAGCTATATTGGTTAACTGTTGTCCGCTGAGTAAGCGATAGTTTAGGATTACAAGCTGCTCTTTGAGCAAGGCAGCTCAAGACTTTTAACAAAGCAACAAACCATCTTATCATGATGGCCGGATTCTCGCCTCACATCAGCGTTTGTTTCGTTCTTCCACAGTTTGACAGCTTACTGAACGGCTTTCAAGCTCTACTGCAATAATTGCAGCAGATCCTCCATTTATATCAAAATGCACAATTATTAACGATGTTGGCTCGCTTTTATAGTTTTTAAAAAGCGAACTCATTGACGCTCTAAAAAGAGGGCATTAAAAATAGCGGATATTAAGATTTAACTGGAACCAATATTAGATATCCCCATTGTCCTAGCATCAAACTGGTCAACATGATGGGAATCACATTGATCCGCAAGGGCAGCGATTCTCTAGGGTGATGACGACTTCAGGAAGGCTTCGCCTAAACTGACCTCTCGGGACTGCACGAAAACACAGTGGCTCAGCCAGAAAAATTCCAGCCTCAATACTACCCATGCTTCGCGCTCCTGTCTTCGACGTTGGGCGGTGAGACAACCGGTGGAAGGTTATAAAATCTTCGATCGTAAAGGACGTCATTGAAAACGGGCAAACGATGACGCCCACGGCACACCCTACAGACAGCTTCCTGCTTCGCAGCTATAACAATAGAACATTCTCTCCAGACATCTATCATTGCCCTCTTCTTGAGGCCACTGGATGCACAAATTCCATGAGATGGCCCTAGAAGAGGCGAAAAGCAAAAGGACTGACATAAGCCAATTAGTTGGAGCAACTCATGTCATTTGTGAAGGGGACTTTTCGTTATAAAATGCCAGAGGCGTTGGCTTCCTCATACACCTATCTATTTCACATCTACTCGCGCCATACGAAATCCTATCACCGCGCCTGTCCATTCTTCGTATCCGAATTTCATGTCAAAAGAAAGTCACTGACCTGTACACCTGATGAAAGCCAACTAGACGTGTTCTATAACCAGTTGGAGGAAGTAATCCACAACGAGAACCCCTTTTCTGAAGTCGCTCTTAACGACTCCAACACCAGATTAGGAAGAGCAAACGAAAATGAGCATAGGATAAAAAAATTTGGAATAAGAGAGTGAAATCAGGATTTTAAACTGTCTCATAAGAATGAAAATTGAAAACTGTCCTGCAGGACTCCTATCCGCAGTACGTCCCTTCCATGGGAGATCATTTTTCGGGAATGGAGAAAATCGAAGATGGTCATGAGAGTCTCTTGATGGCACGACTCATAGGAAACTGATTATATTCTTATAAACAGAAAATATGAAAATATGATGCTCAGCGAGTTCCTAGAGCGAACAGAACGCACTGGTCTACTTTTACATGCCCTCTTCTTGAGGCCACTGGATGCACAAATTCCATGAGATGGCCCTAGAAGAGGCGAAAAGCAAAAGGACTGACATAAGCCAATTAGTTGGAGCAACTCATGTCATTTGTGAAGGGGACTTTTCGTTACAAAATGCCAGAGGCGTTGGCTTCCTCATACACCTATCTATTTCAAAAGTGGAAAAAAAAGGAAGAAGGAAAAAGGAAAAATGGAAGATTTACTGGCGCCCACTCGAGTCACTCGACGATCAATGGGACTACGGGTGACATAGGTGAAACAGAAAATTGTGCTTGTTTGATATTTCAGTGATACGCGGATTCCCTACTGCATTCGATCACTGCCTGCGTGCAAAGATTCGGCTCAGTCACAAGCTCGAAAAGAACTCCTCTCATCGTCCAAGAAGAACAAACCAAGTCGTGTATGACGAGAATATTCCCAAGAAATTGCTCTCCTCATGTGACTGGCTGATGAATGAAGACTCGACCGAGCACTACACGCTGCTTATCGAGGGACTAAAAGCTTGTATAAAACTCGCCTCATTTCCTCAAACAAGTAGTTTGAACCGCAACTCCGTAACCATTGAGTTGTTTGAAAAAGTAGGACACTGAAGTATTGATGTATCATCCTATTGCAACACATCTAACACGGCTGGTGATATACGCAGGCCGTAGAAAACCTCTGTAAGAGATACATCGGTATAGGCAGAAAAAGTTACTGGAAGTAGCTAAAAAACGATCTACTCTGACGATTATAATGTTCCGCTATCCGAGCCAATGAACGAAACAAAGACTTCGCCATGAAATTGAATTGATAACGAAAAATTTCCGTAGCAATCTGTTCTGCTCCGAATCTCTGTCTCGGATCACGAAATCTCCACTGGTGAAAAACCGCCCGGGATTCCACCTCTGAAGTTCGAGTTGCGATAGAAAGTATGAAGTGAGGGACAGCTCGAGGACGTGGTAATACATCCGCCAATTTCTTTAGAGCTGGAGGCAACAACTTACATATGGTTCCCAACACCCACACCTTCAGAAAGAGAAAAACCCACATTTGCGAAGGAGGTCGCGCACAATCATCCTGCTCAAGAAGATTGACCGAAAGGATCTTCGCAACTTCCTTCTGATAAGCTTACTTATTGTACTCTACAAGCTGTTCATGAGATCCCGACAAGGATTTTGCTGCATAGTTCACATCTAAACCATACTACGGGTAGAGAAACCTGTCGCCAATACCACCTGCCTCTAGTCTTTACTTTCGTCGGGTGTGAAAAACCGTCTGATATCGTCGAAACGAATGCAACCCTACCAACGCTCCGCAACAAAGGAGTGACGCCATTCCACATAAGAACTCAATGTGACTGTTATCGGAAATTCAGCACAAATATATAGCTTTTCCATAAATCTCTTACCACACCCATAGGGAAAGGAGTTCGACGAGACGACATCATATCGCCAAATCCGTTTAATATCGCGCTGCAGTGGATAATGAGCTCATTCGATTGGGACACAAGGGAATCCGTATTAATGGAAATCTACTATCAAATGTTCGTTTGGCGAATGACATCGTCATCTTTCTGAGCAGAACCAACAAAGCGGAAGCAGATGTCTATGAACTCACACCCAGTTCTTGAAGAATCCAAGGTGCGAAAGCAAACAAATCAAACTGGATGGTTCTGTGACTACACAAACAACCTCGCACGTATACTTTCGACGTTCAGTGAATACTGAGAACGGTATTAAGGAGGATTTAGATATAAGAAGCAGAGAAGCCTGTGCCTCATTCGGGCCTCTCAAGGAAACCACCGATCAACGAGAACACTCAAAAACCCGCGCTCATCTATCCGTCTTCCCAACGCCGTTATGAAGTAAAAATGTGGGCCGATACTTCAACGACGTCAAGAAATCTGCGCACCACACAAAACAGGGCGCTTAAGCGATATTTTCTGAAATTCAACCGGTGCTCACATCGTCTGGTCGGAATGTACAGCTCAGATGTTCGAGACCTTTCTCTGAGATCCTTTGGCAGAATATACGACAGTAGCAAAATGTGGATGCCCCGGTATTATGAGAAGAAGAAATGATAGATGGACGAAAAGAACAGTGGAATGGATTCCAAGATAATGCAAGCATTATCTTCGAAGACCACTCAAATAATCTGTGGACACGCTCGTGGCTAACTTCAACCATCTGTATTCGAAGATGGGAACGCTTTTGAGAAATTTGGATTTGGTCTTATTGACGACATCATGTTCGAAGCATGCCACCACCATGGACGGCGACTACGCGGGACATAAGCGAGTGGAAAATATTCTGGGGTCCGCAGAACCAATAAGGACGGCCCACCCACGTATCCGAGTAGACTGAAACAACATAAATGTACACTAGGAAATTTGGGTGCCTTTTTTACCAGTCAGTTTTCTTCCTATCGATGAAAAAAAACCAAATAACGCAGTATAGCTGCCCGAGCAAGCAAAACTTTGGAATTGCCACATCGACGAATTATTGTAGACTCCATATTTTCCTAAGGAACGCAAGCAGAGCATTGCTGCTTGAAAATAATCTCAGATTCTTCTCCTTCCAACGACTTAACTATCCATGAAAGCGCCTTCCTGTAAATCAAGGCTTACCAGATTTGCATGGGAATGCCTAGAGCTAAATGACCACACTTCGTGAGTAGGCGGTCTGCCCATGAAATTCTGGAGATGTTAGCCTTTTTGCACATTCGTCTATACTTGGTTAATTTGGCTCCCATGTCCTCACTTTCTCAATTGATCGTTATTGATATCTACACCCTGCAACCGGAAAGTCACATGCACCATCGAAAGTTCCGCTTTTGTGTCATTTCTCCTTTCCCGTAGTACATTAGAAAGTGGCCACGGTACTACCAGTTAAAGAATGAGTATTTACAACAAGATAACTCTAGATCAGAACTGATAGAAGGCCCACCCTACCATTGTATATAACCAAAAATATATCTAAAAAGTTGGGGATAAAAGCACAAAAACTCGATAATCAAGCACTAGTGTTATCGCTGGCAAACGGTGCGACATGGTAAGACGAAAATCGAATGTGGCACACAAAATAGGGTCTGCGACTATTTATTGTTCTTAACGCGAAATCTCACACTATAGTAAGTTGATAAAGCAATGTTATACACAAGTGGAAGGATTATGCCCTGAGTCATCGGTTGGAATAGAACGAAATGAAAGCCCTTTCCATAAATTTTGACAAGAACAACCTTACCTTGAAGTTACATAGGTTAAGAGAAATCCCAACAACGGTACATATGTTACAAAATAAACTGTGGGGCTTGATTCTAAATTTACGGCACGAAAGCTAGCAATTGTAACTACACAACACCACAACAAATAACAACCTCCAAATCTTCAAGACGTAAACAGAACAGAAATCTCAAGGTCTTGGGCGCGGGTGTCGATCACCATTCGAAAATTGAGGATATCATATCGTTTCTGAAAAACCGGCTAATTACGCGACACAACACACCACAACATTACTAGCAACATGCAGCAGAGATGTGAAGAATAACTGAGGCAAATTATGTTTATTTCCCTTCTCACATAAATTTAGTCAAGAAATCTAGAATTCTAACAAGCATATAACGAACGCATAACGACTAAAGCAAACAACTTCTAGCTTTCACTGAACAACTCATAGCTAGACCGTAGCAGATCGTTTGAGAACAGAACGCACAAAATACAGGATACTACGCAATCAGACACTGTAAATTTAAGCACAGAATGATATAATGCAAATAAACAAGAAGGACACGAAAACCCTACTGTTTTCCTCCGCTATTTGAAGCCTGAAACACAGATGAGGACGCCATCAAATTTTGTATATACTGGCCCAGGACTTGGTTCTCGGAACGCAATTTCAGACTTTCTTCCTTCACAGCATCCACACGTTGACTCAAATCTGAAATATGTCATGAACATGCTGCTTACATCATCAATGCCCGGACATAGCGCTGCTGTGAAGAAGTGATCATTAACATGTACACAATGGACCATACGTGTTGAGTTCAATACACAACGCGGCTAAAGCTTAGCTCGACGCTGTCAACAACGAAAATCAGGCAGTCATCAATACGCTATAGGTCAATTTTAAGTCCTGTAAACTTTAATATGGGACTGCAGATACAGTTATCACAACAGCAGATAGACTTTTTAGTGAGAAAACACGTGCGAAATTCTGCTCAGGACTAAACATGACTAGCGTAGTTAGTGTGACTGAAGTAATTTCATAGCGATTTGCCATAAAGTGCATGCATTACTTTGCTAAATTTGCATACAAAGAGTTTTCTTCACAGAGCCCTTTACCTTAAAGCTTAAATAAACTTATCTGCAACCCAATTCTGCAAAGGTAGATAGTTTCCCTGCTAGCGCCGTTTTGGAGAGTCATGTCCACTATCTCCGCAATACTTGACTTTTCTAGCACGCTGTTAAACCTACTCTGACTGATCAGATTCAAGACGTAATTTTGAACCCTTTTAGCTTCTGTCTTTGACCATAAATTTTGGAGCATAAAGCTGTGTAGGCGAGAATTCAGAACATATCATGCTTGTTGAAAACTATCTACATTTGCAGAAGTGGGTTGCGGATAGGTTTATTATTGATGAAAACTATCTACCTTTGCTGAAGTGGGCGGCGGATAGGTTTATTTAAGCATGGTATGCTCTGAATTCTCGCCTACACAGCTTTGCTCCAAAACTACAACTTGAATCTGATCAGTCACAGTAGGTTTAAAAATGTGCTAGAAAAGTCAAGTGTTACCGAGACGAGATAGTGGATATGACTCTCAAAAACGGCGCTAGCACGGTATTAAAATTGGGTCCACGCTTCTCACCAGCGAAATCCATTTCTAAGAAGAAACTTTACGTAGCATCGCATGAAGTTAACAAGAACTTCAATGCAGTCCGTAGCAAAGCTAGGCGAGAACCACTGAATTGAAATGAACAAAAAGTAGACGAAAGAGCTGGAGCTTCGGCGGATTTCGTCTTCCTTAGAGTCTAGAGAAGTTAAAGGCTTAGGTCAATATAGGGCAAAGTAACACCTCATGTTTTCCCAACAAGAGTGTAAGACGAAAGAGCTGGAGCTTCGGCGGATTTCGTCTTCCTTAGAGTCTAGAGAAGTTAAAGGCTTAGGTCAATATAGGGCAAAGTAACACATGTTTTCCCAACAAGAGTGTATAGAATTATCGGACTAATGCCGAGGTTAATTGAAAATCGGTCGTGGGAAGAAGTAGAAACATTACCAGAACCACCGTTTCTCCAATCGTTCTTTAGACAACAACATCCCAACAATGAAACCGATAGCAAATTCCGGATATCTGAGGACGAAACTTCCGAAACCGTTAATCATCACCGCGGAAAGAAATTCCCCTCCAACCTCACGGGAACACAAAATTGTGGAACTCGAGAGGTTCATAGGAAGTCGGTCCTAGAAATTACTAAAACCTAAAACTATCTAACTACGTCTGAGTACAATCTTGTTCAGTGTTCGTCTTCAGTTAACTTCCATTTCCAAAGAGAGGAACTATGTTCACAGACAGGCTAACTAATGCATTTCTACCAAGTGAAAAAACCTTTCCCAGTAACTATGATAACTATGATTAACTATGAATAGCAGGTAGTACTTAATGGGTACTATTCGTGAAGCATTTATATTATATATCCACAGCTTGAAACAGTATAAATGAATAGGCAAGAATTGAGTTCCCTTGAGACGAAGAGACACCTTCGGCGATGCTTCATCCAGGAACGATCCCTTAACACTTCCCGTAAGAATCTCAGCAAAAGATGGAAGATTTAGGTATACAATCGGTTGCTAAGAAATAATTTTGGCACACTTTTGAGAGGTGATTGCACGATTTATGGTGTGTTCTATCTGATCTATTGTGAAGTGTGTGGAGACAAACACTGGAGAAACGAGGTGACCACTCTGCATCCGTATAGAAGCGTACCTAGATGGTAAGCATAAAGCTAAACCAAATATTCCAGTACGCGCACAGAGTACCTAGAGACATAACGGGGAAGACTTTGCAGTATAAGTTAACATCCTAACAGGAATCGAGAACTCCAGGACGCTAAACTCCTGAGGTATTCTGGATACATTCCAACAACCTAGAAATGAACAACAGGGAGAAATGTCTTGTTACTACACGTGATCTTACACAATGTTTGAGACATATTTTAATGTAAGATAGACAGACTATCCAATCATGTGAATTCTGTGCCGTTGGTGTCCACGTGCACTCAGCGGAAGAATCATTGAAAGCAATGATGTGATTGAAACCTCGGGCGAAATCTACCGAAATGTCAGGTTCACTGTAACAGAGAATAAGACGTTGTGTTTGCCCAACAAGAGTGTAAAGTAACTTTAGAACATTTTAAGAAAAGGAAGTACTCAATCATTTAATCTACTATACGAAAGTGTAAAACGACACTTACTCTTTCTAAAACTTTCTCACCGTCGACTCAAACTTGTTGAAAAGTAGCTCTTAACTGAATCCTAGGATCGAATTTCTATTAACTTCAGTATTCATCAATGTCTTCTTGACGAGCAGACACGAAGTTCTTATTACATTATTTGCTGACAATTGCTGACATTTCGGCGGGTTTCGCCTTCTTCGGAGCATAAAAAAATCATACCGGCACGCTATCTACTTGAGTCAAACACTTTCTTAACCTCAACAGATAAAACTTTTTACATAAAGTTCATTCGTAATACAAACAGCTTCTTTCAAACAGTCCGTGTCTTCACGACTTAATGTCTATTCAGTCTTTTCATAGCGGGGTACTAAGCGAAATAGAGCCACAAAAGCGCCCAGATGTCAGCAGAAGGGTTCACTACTTTCGTATCAGATGCGTCGCCGTCGCCTCGGGCGCTATATGTTGAACTACCGCTTCATTCATGCTTGTCCCTTTACGAAAAACTATATTTGCAACACCCCAACGGTTTAGCGCCTCATCATGGCTGGGTGGTGTTCCATGTTGTCGGACTTCGATGTACAGTGAGGGATTCATCCCGCAGCATGTCCACCCATCTCAGATAGAGGCCGACGTTTCCATCAGCCTGGGGTGGTGACGACCTGAGGGCAAACTTTCCGTGTCCTGTCCTCTACACTCCAAGGAGCTGTCCTCTACACTCCAAGGAACCACCACGGCTAAACGAGCAAAACTCTGGGAAAGTGGAAATTATGTTGGGACCCGCATAACCAGTGAAGACGGGCCATCCAAGTATTCAACTAAGTATTTGCAACGATTCCATTACAATTACTGCATCTGGTTTAGTAAGTTATTCTAAAGCAAAAGTCGTAATCTTTACAGAGAAAGTAAAGGATAAAGGATAAAGCTGTTGGCGTTGATCAATCCCTGAGGGATGCGCCATACATTCGACTTCTTTAACTATAGTTGGAGGTGACTGAATGCATATCTGGCCTTTACAATGACTCGCGGTGGCCTGCCGATATATCGAGCCAGTGCTGCTATCCTCCCAGACAAGTCTGGCACCAATGTGCCGACCCCGGAGGGATGGAAGGCTTGGTAGGCCATGGGCACAGGAATCAATTCCACGTGTGTGTCGCAGTGGCGCCTCCAACCACTGCGCCACACGCGCCCTACAGAGAAAGTAGAAGAATAAAATGAGAAAAAACGAAGACCACGTTTCATAATACGTATTAATTCCAACTCGAGAAAAGCCTTAATTTCCCACCCTCTAAGCTAATCACTAATCTGAAGAAAAGCACATAAACGTACCATCGAGGGTATTCTGCAGCTCGAGAACCTGAGAGATGAGACGCGCTTTCTCTTCAGGATCTTCGGCCGGTTCTTCTCTTGGAAGAGGCTGAGCTGGCCGAGGAATGCAACTGCCACCTATGATGGAATTGTTGTCATCTGAAAAACCATAGTCTAGATCAAACCGGAACGTTCTAATGAAGAATCACCTTGTGTTCAACGTTCAAAGAACGAAATGAGGAAACAGTTTGTGAAACGAGAGGTTCATAAAACGGTACGCCATTCCATGGTTGAGCTTACCTTAGTTTTCAAAAATTGTGGTCTCCAAACTACATGGTGCACCAATCTATCAATCTATCGACGATTATATCATGGATATTGAAAGCTCTTCAGATTTCTCTATTCAGCTACATGCGAACGTTAATGCTTGGGTGATAAGAGAGCCGCAGCCTAGCCCTAGAAGCCCCACCCCTTTCGGGGGCAAGTGGTCGGAACCCAACTTGTGTTCAAATTGTTGAGCCTACACGAGGTTGATATACAACTGTGGACCATCGACACGAATCACCAGCTTTGATAAAGAAGCCGTCGTCGAAATGTTGGCCGAAATAAATCACTATATTAAATTCGTTTAAGCTTAACAATTCAAACACGTTGAATGTTTTACTGCCGAGGTTAAACGACGATCGATTTGCAAATCGGAACCCACTTATCTTGACTTACTAGCTGCAGTCTGAGATCTTTACCCTATCAGCATATCACGGTTTGTTGACAAGAACATCACGTCGACGGACTGCAGACGGAAGCCGGGAAGCCCACAGCGACACGTTCGCTCTAAGTGGAAAACGTGGCAGAACGCGTCCACCGCGACGTCTCGTAGGTAGGCGGCTGCGGACCATCACCAGTGGAGTGGATTGAAGCGGCACCGAGTTGAAGAAGCCACTCACCATCATCGGCAAGAGGGATGTCGTCCGCGCCTGACAGCTTCGGCATCTTCGTCGCCGCCGCCGCCGCCTAGTCGTCAGGGCGCTCCACCTCGTTCGGCAGCCAAATCGATATGATACTCAGCAAACGCGGCCGAATGCTGGCGTGGTGGCAAGGTTCGGGACCGACGGACACCCTGCAGCTGCTCTGTTCATTCTAGTGGTGGTGTTTTGCCGGTCACAGCGAGTTGTCTTCGTCAGCGGATTGTCCGTGAGCTTCTACAGAGCGGTTTTCAGGAGATGGTGACCGACATGCAGCTCGGGATTTGCGCCAATGTTCTGGGGATTGGGATATTCATGCTAGTCGTGCTCTATCACTACATCACAGCCAATCAGCGATCCAACTGATTGTTGAGGACTTCACGAAGTACGTCTTTGTTTTCCATGGTGAGTTCATTCCGATGAGAGCTATGCCGTGACGTCATATGTCTTGGTCCGTTTCTGTGGACCGTGTGAGACATTTTATTCAGAAATGAATGTGGTTTCGTGTTTAGGGATCCCTGTTGAATGTTGAAGATTGTGGGACTATTCTTCAAATGAGCCTTTAATCAAGGGTTTCTGCTAAATTTTTTTGTGTATTTCCTGATAAATCTTCTTCTGCGATGTGTTCTTTTCTTTCAACAATCAAGTTACGGACTGTGTACTTGTTTCAAGTTGTGTCAGTTTTCAGTTTTACTAAGGAATCTAGATCATAGCTGGAATTCAGTTAAAGTTCAGTGCAGCCTTATACTGTCGCTGGGATTTCTACTTTGCCTATAAAATCGAGTGTAACCTGTGAAGTGCCTCGATACTAGATGCCAGGAACCCTGCGGAATACGGGTTAGTTTCTTTTGCTGGTGTTTTGTGCTCGAAAAAGTGGAAGTACTTGTAAAGGAAAATATATGGAACGGCATGGTATTGCTGTTAAAGTAAGTAAATGTCCAACATTTATATGCGATCTATCCACTTGAAGGAATACTTGGCAGGCAGCGTAATTTGGTCCAGCATAGAAGCCGATTTGGACTCCTCAGATCAATCCCGTGGTCGGGTGTTTTCTGTTAGCACTGGTAGATAATTTTTAAAAAAAAAACTAGCTAAGACAGACGAAACAAAGGACCCACATGATCTGGCGATGAACGCGTTAGCCCACGGAAAAGAAAATAGCGTGTTCGTTCCCCACCGCAGACACTTGCGGTCCGGAGTTTTGCAAATATTTCAGCATCATTATAGAAGCAGATATAAAGTCTTTAGTAAATGATACGTAATTGTTCATTACACTTGCTTCCTCTACCAGTTGAAGCATAGAACGTCGTTATTTGGCCGACCTGCGCACCTGCAAACCATATTTTTCCCACGTTCGCTTTTTTACTTGGTACCCAGCCTTGAACTAGTGAGCTTTCGGTGGTATTCTTAACAGCATCGTTCTTAATGTGATGACATTTTTCTTCCAAATCCTGATCATCAAGTGATAACATTTACAATTTGTGGCAACAGTTATGCATTGGATTTCGGTTTGTCGTTGCCGCAAAATCTTCCCAGATGTCTTCGTCGATAGTCTGCATACCTCCCGCCAGTTCACAACAACCGGCGACCTCTCGTGGTGAAAACTTTGCAGCACTTTAGCACGTCTCAAGGATTCCAATGAAAATCACTTTCGACCGAATTCAATGTGTTCACGAAGGGGGTTGACAGACCCTCATATTGGAAGCATAAAAATTAAAAGGCGTCGGCGTTGATCAATCTCTGAGGGGTGCGCTGCATTAGACTTCACTAAGCATCGTTGGAGGTGATTGAATGCATATCTGGCCTTTACGATGACTCGCGGTGGCCTACCGATGCATCAAGCCAGTGCTGCTATCCTCCCAGAGAAATCTGGTACCAATTTGCTGAGTGGGGAGGGATGGCCTGGTGAACCAGGGGCCCGTAAATCTATCCCATGTGTATCGCAGAAAGCCTCCAGTCACTGCGCTACACGCGTCCTCTAAATTGGAAGCGTATCCACAATCGGATCCGACGGCCTCGTGGACGACTGTTTACTGTTTCATTGTCCACTCTATCGCTATGTGTTACAGCGTGGTTATAACCTAAAACATATCGTTTTTGTTGAATCTTATCCCCAACGTACCCATCCTATGGTGTGACCCGACAATGTTGTAGCCAAGGTTTCCTTAATAAAATTATGTTACCAATTTTGGTTTGCTTAAAAGGTAACGACGTTCTATGTGATTCAACTGAACCACCTAGTTAATCTCTATCCGATCATGATGTTTTTAAGTTAATCCATAATTCTGGAAGTTCGAGAGAAAGGCCTTTCCTTACCTGTGTTGTAGAATAGTGAATGCGTGCAAAAATGCTTTGTATAATAATGACTATTAGCAAATATTGGTCGTGGTATTACAAACAGCTATATTAATTTGTCCCTTTTCGGCCAGGAAATTCTTGATTGCTTAATCGTTTGTGCACTTTCTTTATGTCTATTGTTAAGTTTTTCCGTAGTGTCCGAATATCGTGGGTGTTAACCCAAATTGTTCTAACATCGTAACCGAACATTATGGTTCTATTTGTCTGCATTTCTAGGTCCACTCGCCTATCAGCCAGGAACTTCAGGTACTCATTTGCCCTCTGCTGTAAAACAATTTAGATTTGGAAATATTACTCGCAGTGGCTATTCTACGCCGGGAGGATATTCTACGAGTTCCGGGTATGTCTCATTTCCCACATTTCTCCATAAAAAATTCGTCTTTCAAACTTCACAGGGTGTTTGTTGATGTGTTTTTGATCCAAATTGACTGGTTCTGTATATAGTGCCCACTCACTTCTTGGCACAATGGCCTAGTAATTGCATTTTTTATGTAATTATAGGTTTTTTGCAAAAGGTGTATTTAGAATTGTGACGTAAACGACGTTGGAAAGTATATTGCAAATGGGAGCAGATATCACGCATACTTGACCTTCCTGTATAGCGCTGACATTGGAGCTTTTCTTAATTCCAGTGTTGTAATGGAGAATGTAAGGAGCCTTTTCAGCATACCCTTTGTGTGGTTTCTCGTTGTGCTTGATCTAAAGCGTAGCAAGAGGAAAACGCGACAGTCTGTGGTTTTTGTGTCGAATTGAAGCGATATTTTTTTCTTGGCCACCTTGTGGTGAAGTTTTACTGTCTGCATAGTTGATTCCAGTAAAGCTTTTATTTGTAACCGCCACGTGAAAAAATAGTACCGGGTTTCTTTTCACTTTCGACTCTCCGAGCAGCAAATGTTTCGTCCAGGGTTTTCGTGAGAAATTCTGACCAATCTCATATTGGTCTTTTTCCTATTATACACGTGATAACTATCTCATGAGACCGTTTCGCTAACTACTCTCTGCTGCTGCATCACATCACGACGGCGTATGCAATGGTGTCTCTGATCTGTTTTCGTTGACAATAGAGCACTAGATTTTGTTATACGGGCCACTCTGTGACGTCTGTTTCCAGACTACAAGTTAGGGCACTAAAAATCTTATAAGTGGCTAGATGCCTCAGTGCTTCCTCTATTACTTCTTTAGCACACTCCACAGTCCGCTCGTTTCCTTCTTTTTTTTTCTTTCTCCTTCGTTTTTCCCCAGCCCGTGCAAAGTCATCGCGTGAACTTGTCGACCTATATATCCACAGCCGAATCATTTAGAGACATCCGTTCCAGTGAGTATGAATGCGACATTAGAGGCAAATTTATTTTGTATATATTTTCTTCTTAATAAAAGAGGAGTCGAGCGAAGGCAGATTTTTTTAATGCTAGTTTCTCTATGGTCTTTGCATATTCAGCATGGAAACCCCACTCTGCAGGGCTTCCGTGAACACTTCGGTTACAGTTGAGTCGAAAACCTTCATCAGTCGTTAAAAGTGAGACAAAGCCATTTTTATACCTTGCGCTGTTTCATGGAATTCCATTACGTTCTTCGAAACACTACTTTCTTATGTGTCTATCATTCTTCAAGTGATCTGTCCATCCTGTGTTTATACACGGAAGGTAGTACCAAATTGGGCTGCAAGTGCATATATCGTGTTTGTCTCCCGTTTTGCAAAACCTCCTGCTTTCGTGTTGACTAGGAGCCTTCCATTTTTACACGTGACATTTTAACGGTTGCGATGAATACGTCATCGCCCATCAAATATTGCGGTAGGTCTGCGTGTCTGTCGGGGAAATTGTCGTTGGTATCATGAATGGTTTTCTCCATTGTTAGTCCAAATGTAGTGGTTGTTGTGCATGAACGTTATAGAGTGGTCATGCTATATTTTCCGGCTCCGGAGAGCATTACTCTATATTCTTATCCCCAACCTCTCCGTATTTAACAAGTACTGCTTATCTTCTGTCCTTAAGGTATTCGATTGCAACTTTCCTTCTTACAGGTTTATTGGAAATTTGGACACAAGTTGATTGCTGCATACATTTCACACAGTTTTCTATGACAGTGGTGGGCTTGTTAGTGTTAGTGGGTAAATAACATTTGCAATTGTTGTGAATGTTTTCGATAGCAAATCCTTGATTGAAAGAGGTACTTATTTTGGTTCTGAGTGAATAAGTTTGGTTATGACGACTATTTTAGCATCCCTGTCTCGCTGTTCGTGCTGTTCCAATTCATAGGCTCTAATGTAAACGTCTTAACACGTTTTCCAATGTTGTCTTTTTAATGGCCAATAATGATCTTATAGAAGATGTCAGCATCAATTTCTTTGTCGAGCTTTAAATCGACATTGAAGAATTTATCATTGTCTTCGTTTTATGTTTATGTGAGGATATGGATTATATGGAGCAAAGGTTATCAAACCCCAGACTGATTCACTCTTTCAATCGTAAACGTCTGATTCGAGTAGTTGTTCAGTGGAGTCGGTGTTCATGGGCGCTCTGGTGTTGACAAGGAGTCGGCGTTTCCAAGTTGTCTACTTTAACGTGTTCCGAGGCTCATTTTTTTCAATATCATAAAGTGCGTTCGGCGTTCGCTCGTTTGGTGGGTGGTGTCTTCTTGGCCGTCTCGTTCTGTCATCTCGTACTTAAATATTTGGCGTACATCACCAGTTTTTCAATGAAGTAAACAGATGCTAGTTGTTGTGTTACAAACACGGATCATCCTGATAACCCTGATATCTTAGCAGAGTTCCCGTAGTTGTCGTATACAACGTCTTATCGGACGCTCTTTCAAATAGATGGGAATGAGTCAAATTTTTTTTTTACTGTTTTCGCAGTAATTCGCAAAGGAAGCTGTCCAGGCTTTTTCAAATAAAGTTTATTTTTCTCGGGGACGACACGTGACTTCTTATTCTTTTTTTCATTTATTTGATTGCCACCTTTAGATCAAGTTTACGTGGATACGGCGGTCCGCATCTACGCACGCATACCCACCCAGAAATATGCCTGCTTACAAGCGGGGTATATCTACCAGTTCGGCACAACGAAGCCTTATCCCCAAAACCCATCTACATCTCATGGCAAAAGCGTCTTTATACAACCGCGTTTTACATTACACATAACCTGAAGCGCAAGGCCTAGCTTCGTTACTATCTTATTGCAGATCGCCCTCCGACGTAGATCTACGGATCTCTTTTATATTACTCTATTAAATCCTTACAGAACCGATCGTGTTGGCTGTTTCACAGCTGTACGAATGTCAGCTTGGGCGAAATTGACTCGTTTCTCACGACGATTCATACACTTCAAGCAAGTGAGTAGAAAATATTTAATTGTATAGGAAATACATTTGTAAACTAAAATGAGCACATTGATACATTCGAAGCGACATAGATCGTATGGTTCCTCATCTTTCTTACTTTTCTGTTGCCGCACAGAGCTTTTTTACTGTACAATTGAGTATCCGATTGTCATCTGAAGAAGACTATGGCTTCCATTTAACAGTATTCGAAAAAATGTGTATGGGACGAGTTTTTTTTTGTCCGCTCGTATTTCTTGGGAAAAGATTGTTAGCAGAGGCTACTAAGATGTGGCTGCTCTTCTCACATGTTGATGTGCAACACTTAGGAAGAGCTTCACAGCATAAGGTCGTAGACCATTCGGGAGACCTATAACGAATAAATATAATTAAGCTGTTTGTACACTTAGCACACTGTGCACTTAATATCAACGAAATTTGAAAAAAAAAACTACATGCTGACTCTACCAGTTCGGCACAACGAAGCCTTATCCCCAAAACCCATCTACATCTCATGGCAAAAGCGTCTTTATACAACCGCGTTTTACATTACACATAACCTGAAGCGCAAGGCCTAGCTTCGTTACTATCTTATTGCAGATCGCCCTCCGACGTAGATCTACGGATCTCTTTTATATTACTCTATTAAATCCTTACAGAACCGATCGTGTTGGCTGTTTCACAGCTGTACGAATGTCAGCTTGGGCGAAATTGACTCGTTTCTCACGACGATTCATACACTTCAAGCAAGTGAGTAGAAAATATTTAATTGTATAGGAAATACATTTGTAAACTAAAATGAGCACATTGATACATTCGAAGCGACATAGATCGTATGGTTCCTCATCTTTCTTACTTTTCTGTTGCCGCACAGAGCTTTTTTACTGTACAATTGAGTATCCGATTGTCATCTGAAGAAGACTATGGCTTCCATTTAACAGTATTCGAAAAAATGTGTATGGGACGAGTTTTTTTTTTGTCCGCTCTTATTTCTTGGGAAAAGATTGTTAGCAGAGGCTACTAAGATGTGGCTGCTCTTCTCACATGTTGATGTGCAACACTTAGGAAGAGCTTCACAGCATAAGGTCGTAGACCATTCGGGAGACCTATAACGAATAAATATAATTAAGCTGTTTGTACACTTAGCACACTGTGCACTTAATATCAACGAAATTTGAAAAAAAAAACTACATGCTGACAGAAAGCTCGTTCATCAGTGTGCTTGCGCAAAGTCCATCTTTTCCAGCACTACATTTTCTAACCTTGTCCACAAAACGTTCACTGATGTAGTTGTTGTTGTACTCGAAGTGCTCGGCCTTACGTTCTATAGCTTTCATAATTCTTTGCATATTCAGTTTCTAACCTCCATCCTTTGCAAAATATGTTTTCCAAGTACCATTTGCAGTCTTCTGTACTGCCATTGCAGTCCATTATTTTGTCTCTATTATTGAAGCCTATCCAAATTAAGCGAGAAAAATTGAGAATAAAGATCTAAACATAGATATTTATTTCATTCGTTGCATCTGGTGTTTATCTGGTTGGCACGTTTTGAAGAACATTTCGAGTTCTCATGTTCTACTTCTTTCCTTTCACATCCAACACCGTCTGTATTTCTTTATATTAAAGAAACCTGCGCAAACCTTGCTATTATCGTCGCTGTCTGTATACTTAGAAACACTGGTAACTTGAGGGAAGCTCATCTACACCTGTATGTAGAACTGTTTCGTCCAAATCTCGTGTACATCCTTGTAATAGATCCCGCTTGAATTCAACAAGTACTTCTATGTGACCACATGAGAAAACAGCCATTTATATCTAAACTGTGAAGGAACGAAAAACTTTTATACCACTTGGTCGTTCTCCTAACGTAGTGAGAGTAGGGCGGTGTCAAGCATTATTTGTAAACACGGAGTAATGCCTGTTTACTGATTTCTATATTCCATTATTGCTTGCATGTAGTACAGTGGTTGGAGGCGCTCTGCAATACACATGGATTGCTACACATAACAAGTCGCGAAACGCTTCTGTACTACACATTCGGCCGCATTCACAGTTGTAAACATCTCTCACCTACTTAACCTCGGCCTCGTTCACGTCTGTTTTTTTTTCTTACTTTTGAGAGAAAATAGAAACGAATGAATGCACTTTACTAAACCAACTTTCGTCCTCGGCGTCAATAATCAATGTTTTTTGGATTGTTCAGCTTACACAAGGTGTTATTTCGGCGTCATCGTGTGGTTTTCATAGTTGTAGCGAGTCGAATCTTTCTGGATAATCTTAATCTCGAATCTTCGAATCGTTCGATGCTTTACCAAAAAAAGATTCTGCTCGAAACGATAGTGATGACCAACAAAGTGATGGCGAACAGTGGAACATCGATTCGGATCAATCAGCTCTGGTAAGGGGGAAGAAAAAAGAAAAAAAAATTAGACCGTTAACTGAATAAAAGTTCTATAACAATCGAATATAAGCTGAACAACCTAAAAATATACTAGTAAGTGGCTTAGTCAGTTCAGCATTTATTTGTTCATGTTGATTAATATTTTCTATGTCTTTATCTGTTCAACTCGTTTACAATCAGTTTCCAAAAATGTTGCAAAGGAATGTGGAGGTTCTGCGAATCAAAGTAGGAACTGTTAATCAACCACAAATTTCTGGTGTTGAAGACTCGCTTTTTTTGCGGCATAACCTTGATTGACCACGCAACCCTAAATTGGTCACGATTACATTGGTCATCTCATTCATATCAACAACCTTCAACAAGGATCAAATGAACAACAGTTCCCCTTATTTTTCTCAGTGACTCCATGGGTTTTTTTTTTGGTTCATTCTGGAAGAGCCTATCAATGGTAAAGTTGAACTGTTTTGTAGCTGAGATGACTTGATCATACAAAATTCATTTTTCTACCAATAGAAAAAAATGCTGCAAATCACATGCATTTCTTAACGTTTACTGCGAAAAACTAAGTTTCATCTTGTGTGCTATTGACACAAGATTGGGTGTCGTTGCTAATGTGTCAAGGTACTCTTTTTTGGTTGCAACTGGGTTTAGCGAATGAGTTTGACTCAGGGAAAGGGAAGGGGAATTTTACTTTTTTTATTTCAAGGGACTTCGAAAAGGAATAATTCATTCGGGGTTGCTCAGTTTAAACCCACACATTTTGATGGTCTATCGTCATTAATGGGAAGTTTTGTATTTTCAGTTATGGATAGTTGCTTTATTTTCGTTGCAGATGGATTTCGAGTTTGCTTCATGGCAAATGCTTTATCTGATGATTCAACCACAAAAGGTTTACCGCAATTTTATATACAGGAAGCGTAAGTCTGTACACGTTTTCTATATGACACCTGTTCGTTTCTTTAGTTTTACGGCCTGTTGCTTAATTTTATGTTTAGGGACGAAAGATCAGTTTGCTCGTGACGACCCAGCGTTTCTAGTTCTATTATCTTTTGCTCTCTTATTTTCTTCTATCTTCTATGCGGTTGCTCTCGGCTTGACTGTTTGGGGCTTCATCAAGTTCTTCCTCTGGGTTGTTTTCGTTGACTGCATTGGTGTAGGGCTAGTAATCGCGACAATTTTGTGGTAAGGTTTTCCGTACTATGCCGTGAAATATGCAGTAAAAACTATTATTTTGCATAGCGTTTAATTCAAAAGATGGTTTCAGGTGGTTGTCTAATAGGTTCCTTCGCAAGGTACAAGATCAAGATGTGGAATGGGGTTATTGTTTCGATGTACATCTCAACGCCTTCTTTCCCATGTTGATTCTTCTCCATGTACTCCTTCCCATAATTTATCCGAGTAAGTGGGTAATTTTCAAGAAAGCGTTCTAAATGTTCAAATTGACGACGATGTCTATTTTATTTCTGTCTACGAGCGATTTACATACGAGTTGTGATTTATATACGCGAAAATACCCCATAGTAGAGACGTGGGGTGCTCGGGTGATTATTAGTAATCTCTTACTCCATCTGTGTAATAAGTAAAGGAGCACTATTGGACTAACATATTTATATTCGTGCAGAACAGGAATCGTAATATCCCTATCGCTACACCATTGACTACTAAGCAAATATTCATTACTTCATCCCACTGACCGGTTGAGTTTTCGATAACGGACGACAATTTTCCAATAATTAGGCTTTTGAAGAAATAAGGATTCGGAAAAGACAACAAAATTTGTAAACTGAGAGGTATACGCAGTTTATTTAGATTGTTGGGAAAGGCTGGATCATTTCAGCCTCGTATGAATCATTGAATATGATTATGTCTTATACAGTCATTGGGTTAATGTCTTTTAGCTCTGGTCGATTCTCCGTTCTTTCTGCCAATTGCACTTGGGAATACTATTTGGTTCCTTGCAGCAGTTTATTATGTCTATATTACCTTTCTCGGTTATACAGGTTTGTGTACAGAAGAAATCAGAAAATACCAGCTTTAAAGTTTCTTCGTTTCTCTGTTTCTATTGCTTCACTATTTATCTTTAGCGTTACCAATTCTACATCGTACGCACTATTTCCTGTATCCCATGACGTTTTTGTTTATCTTATGGGTGGCTACGATTACTGCTGGATGGAACATTTCTCGGAGCGCTATGGGTTTCTACCACTACAGAGTGCGATCCAGCGATTAATTTGGACCGCTTTGTGACATGTAAATATGGAAGTTTACTACTATTCGTGATAGGACCTAATATCTTGGAATTTAAGTGTCTAATAGAGCCTAATCAAAAGTGGTAAAGAGTCACACTGTTTGCTGTGAATTGTAAATGAAGAAGTATCTGTGTGCATCTATGTGATGAAAAGTATTTGTATGAAAGTGTATGAGCGATGATTGCTAATTCAGTTTGCTTGTTCCTAAAAAGTCGCTTGTTACTTCGTTTTTTTTTTCATTAACTCCATTTTTTTCGCGGTGTTCGAATTAGAAAGCTATATTTGTTGCTTTGTTGACTTTTCTAGTGAGTCAATGAATTACTTTTTATTTATTTTTTTTATTTATTTGTGACCGTTCTTCACATCTACTGTGCGGATGCCAGCACATTCCACATTCGATTCGTTTCCAAGCATCCACTGTCCACGAAGATCATCCAACTTTATGCGTAGATTCGGTTGTTGCTTGAGGATTTCCATTTGATGTTGAATGTCCTAGAATACTGGTGGAGAAATTATCCCTGTAGTTAGTCCTGAGGTAGCCGAGCTTGAGCGTTCTCAATTAGATTACAGAGAGTGGTTTTTTCCTAGACAAGTCCGGTACCAATTTTCCAAACCCAGGCGGGCGGTGGGCGAGGTGCTTGATGAGCGGGGGAGGGAATCGAACCAGCACCTTGCTTCTGATATGACTGGTATCACTACCATTGTGCTATTCGTTCCATTTATTTATTTATTGTTACAGAATAGAATATACTACTAATTTTCATTATGAGAAGAGGCTGTCGTTAATTGAGGTTGTTTTAAACGTTGTCTGGTATTGACCGTGAGGATTGTGACGACTCTCCTTTCTAGGAGGTTGTGCTACTAACTTTTTTGGTGTTATGTGTGTAGGAAGTGGTAGGGGGCACGTGCGATGCAGTGGTTGGAGACGCCTAACAATACGGACATGGGATCGAGCATGGCGCCCATGGCCTACCAAGCCTTCCATCCTTCCGAGGGTCGGTAAATTGGTATCAGGCGTCTCTGG
Source organism: Angiostrongylus cantonensis (assembly GCA_009735665.1). Classification (NCBI taxonomy): domain Eukaryota; kingdom Metazoa; phylum Nematoda; class Chromadorea; order Rhabditida; family Metastrongylidae; genus Angiostrongylus; species Angiostrongylus cantonensis. The sequence continues at coordinate 1,478,818 of MQTX01000153.1, read as the reverse complement.
GAGGACAGCAGCATTGTCTCGATATATCGGTAAGCCACTGCGAGTTATTCTAAAGGCCGTGTATGCATTGAGTCACCTCTAAACGATGCTCATTGAAAAGTCGAAGGCATGGAGCATAGCTCTCAGGGATTGATCAGCGGCGAGAGCTCTATCCTTTCTATCTTTTTATATGTGTAAAAGACTGGGTAATTCGTAGTCCTGCAAGTTTTTTTTATTCAACGACAGTGGTATGGTGTCCGTAGCAATTTTATTTAGTTCATCTTCTTTGCATTTTGCACTGTTTTTCAAGTATTATTGCGAATTTCGTTAGTTTACAATAACCATTCTGTGTTCTAAAGCTTACTTATGTGTATATCGACAGTGATAGAGATGTCGCTGATTTCGGGAAATTGTGGCAAACTTCCCACAAATTTCCTGAACTCATGTTCTGCTCCGACAGAATCAACCTGATGGTGTTAGCAGAGTCTCTGTACGGTCTGTAACAAGCTTTTGAATGTTGGCACTTTTGAAGATCTGCTGTCACAAAATGCTTTGGGTTGAAGATTGAAAGGCTGAGAGTGTAGGAAAACTGAGCAGCATGTTCACTGGTCAAGGTTCGATGTTTTTCGAACAGTAATCCATATGTGAAATTACCTCTCGGAAAGGCTGTAAATACTTCCGTTCCGTTTGGACTCCTATATTTTTGTTTAACTTTGTTTGTTTATTTTCGTTTCACATGTAGTGACATCACATATTAAGGGGATTCCAACATTTCTTCTATTCGTTCTTAGACGTCCGATATTGGTCTGTTAGTAATAGGGATAAGGCAACACAACTGAATCTTCTGTAGCCATACTTAGTTAAAATGGATATTTGTTTGCATTTCTGTGCCATCAGAGTCTCGGAAGGAATTCGACGCGGTCGCTTTTCTGGTGATAGTGCAAAGTGGTACAACCAATAGTTTCCCACTTTCGCATGAACGAGTCTTTCATTAGTGACGATTTTTCATCATATTAAGCAAGTCTTACTGTGATTGGTTGGGTTGGAAATTGCTGGGAATTTATAGAAGTAATGAGAGAACAAAGCTTAGCAGCAAAGATCAAGATAAGTGGCACGGGTTTATATCAGGTAGAAACTCTCAGGCTGTGCAAAAACCATGGTGTAGCAAAATATTAGGCTGCAAAAAATGTCTAACATCAATAGTGTGAAACATGGAAGTAGAATTTTATAGGCCTAAGATGCTAATTGACAAATCTTCCCTGCTGATTCGTTGATCTAAAATACTAAGGCCTGTGAACAAATCCAAGATGGTGAGTTCGACAAAACTGTTGTTGCTGAGGTTTTGTCGGAAAAAAAGGAGTTGAAAGATCAGGAAAAACAGTTGGTCGTATACTCAGCGAGGGTGATCACGGCATGCAGATACATGGACGGTCTCTTTCTTTGGAACCATCGTACCCACTTGGATACTTTGATGGACCGCCTTCAGTGGCTGTGAGGTCGCCAGCAAAATTTGCATACCACTATACCATTCTGGTCCCAATCGATTAATTTCTTTACCCACTGCAGTGCAGCAGTAGACATCTTTGACGATGTTGTCTCGCCTTGTCGAACCCCTTTTTCTATGGGCATGGTGAGGAATCGATGAAAAGCCTGTATGTTTCTGCTACAGTTCCGATGACAATCGCATAGCGTTCCTATACAGGACGGGTCCACTCCTTAGTCGACGGGCGCTGATAGGATTGCATTCATTTCGACGCTGAGAGAGGTTTTTCGTAGTGGATAGAGGTTAGGATAAAGCGAAGACCATAATCCCGGCAAATTTCTATAACCCTTAATACGGTTTGGATGTGGTCCATGCTGCAAAGTCCCTATCGAAATTCTGTTTGTTCAATTGGTTGTGCCTCATCCAAGGTTTTGATATCCACAAAGGATAATCCTCTTCAACAGCTTATAGGGCACACTCAAAAAGAAGAATGAACAGTAGCTAGGAACCTCTTCGGTCACTCTTCTAGGGTATGACCTCCATGCGCGAGGTACTCCTAGTATGGATTTTCCTCTTTCTGAAGTCAAGATTGCCAGTGGTATATGTAATTCGTGGCCACCAGCTCTACGGAAATCGGCGGCGATACTATCGAGTTTGGTGCTGTCTCTCTGTTCATGCTTCCTGTCTCAACTCGAGCTTCAGAGGCTAGAATCTGGAACGCTTTTTTACCAGTGGGGATTACGGGGCTCGAGATAGTGATTGTAGAGCAAAAAGATTGGTATAAAATCTTTGTGTTATAAATTCCATGCAACGGCGAGGTGTATTCATAGTCCTCCAAACGGTTTACCGCCTCATCGTGACTGGGAGGTGTTCCTGGGTGTCGGATTGCGATGTACAGCGGGAGATTCATCCCCTGGCACGGTCTCCTAAGCTAAGAAGTAGTCGCGCGTTTCCATCAGGACGTCTAGTTAAGAGTAAACCAATGCCAGAATACACCACCGTCCTGGTATCAAAGTCGCATGGTGGTAAACCTCCCTCTGATCCACAAGTGCTGTGACTGCCTGCCGTGGTGACGACCTGGGATAAACTTTGGCCAGGCTGCCCTCAGGACTCCAGCGAACCATAATGGCTTAACCAGCGAATCTCCGAAAAGTGGAGATTATGCTGTGGCCCGCACAACCAGTGAGGACGGACCATTCAAGTATCAAGTAGGTATGTTTCCATTGTCCTATGTTCGTTTACCAGGACGGATAGTGGCACATTATAGTCGCAAGGATCCCGCTGGCATTTTTCAGACTGCATGCTTTGAGCTGCCTTTAAGAACTTTTTTTGTCTGCACCGATGTAAATGCTCCTACAAAGATCTTCAGCAGGCATTTATTATCAGCCGTGTCAGGTTACAGTAAGGTTAAGTTTTAGTTTCCTTCTGTTTGCTAACAATTCCTTAGCGATAATAGAGATGCGATCTGAATTTCCTGTTTGAGGAACTGAAGTCCTCGACACATTTTTTAACTCCTTTGACGAGTAACATCTAGTCCTAGGTCGGGTCTTAGTTTATATGTTAGTCATATGGGGAGAAGATTTGACTGAGAATATCTTCATCGTACACAGCTAGTTTTTTTTTTCGTGCACGATGACAGGAGTTCCTTTCCAGCTTATGGTTGTAAAGAATCTTCGCAAGAAGAAGGCAGCGATTAGATCGAGTGTAAAACCCAGGTATCACCGACGTTTCAAAGAGGCACCAACTTCTCTTCATGAAAAATACGATCGATTTCTGCATGAATCAGGCAGTTGGGACACTTCCATGACCATCGGCGATTTTCTGTCCTCTCGAGAAATGAAATTCCATAGAAGAGATGTGCTGGGTGCAGGAGTCCTACAAGATGGTCTCCATTCTCATTTCGTTCTCATATTTCTAATTTCTATATCCTGTACTCATTTTCATTGGGCGTTCCTAATCTGGCATTAAAGTCTCTCTCTGCAAATTATCTTCTCCAACTGGTTGCAGAACACATCCAGTTCGCTTTCATCAGCTGTATGAGTTGGTGGAAATCGATCGGTGATAGCCAATTTCTTTTGGCGTGGAACTTAGAGACGAAGAATAGGCAAGCGCAGTGGTAGGATTTTCTATGAGGTTTTCTATGAGATATGAGTGCACGACAAAGCCAACGGCTGTGACATCTCATAATGGGAATTTCCCTCCACGAACGATTAGAGTCTCGTCATCTCGTCATCTAGTTGACGTATTGCGGTCCTACTGTTTTTCATCTTTTATGACGCCATCGCATGAAATTTGATGTGACCTGGACCCTCAAAAAAAGCGTAAAGGTCAGCGTCTGAAGAAACTGTTCTAGTTTTATAGCTGCGGAGCAAAAAGCAATCTCTGTAGCGTATCGTCAGTGTGCTCGTTTTGTCCCTTTCCAGCGATTTCCAGTGGGACCCGAGATTTGATCGCCTCTCAACGATTGTCTCACTACCCGACGCCGTAGAAAGGAGCACCCAGTGTGCGAGGTATTGAAGCGGAAATTTGCTGGTTTAACCACTGTGGTTCCGTGGAATCCCGATGTCAGCCTACCTGAAGCCTTTCTGGAAATCACCACCTCATGCCGTTGCTGCCCTTGTGGATCAGGGAGAAATTTATCACCATGCAACTAGTTTGATTCCAGGAGGGCGGTGATTCCCGGCATTGTTTACTCTTATCTAGACTACCGGATGAAAACCTTGACCTCCTTCCCAGCTTGGAAGACCACGTTGGAGGGATGAATCCCCGCTTTATATCGTGGCCATGATGAGGCGGTAAACCATTGGGAGAAGAACAATTGTAAAGTTGAAAATTAATGAAATGAAAAGACTAGGAAGAGATTTTTCCAGCTTCTTACGTTGTCATTTTCAGAAGGTCTCGCTGCTATAAAAAGACAGGCAATAGAAAGCCACTACGGAATCGTCAATACGTGATGGCGAAACATTTGGCGCTTAACCTGAATTCGTAGTGACGTTTGTGACTTTTTCAATAATTGGGGTCTCCATTCCCTTTACTAAGGTATACTTCTAGAGCATGTTTTCAGCAAATCAGTTATTATGTTTTTGTAATATTCTGAACGTATACACAACATGAAGGTGTGACATCGAATCACGCACATTATGGTAAAATGAATGGCCGCAACTACTAATGGAATGGAAACCCCAATGTCCATCGAAAGATAATAGATATTCGGTGACGGTATCCAACCTGCTTAGCGAAATTATCATAATGGAATAGTTGTACGTTACCTTCTTGGGCTGTTAAGCTAACGCAAAGTTGATAAAGATGCTTATTCGGCTACTTCTCTGAGGTCTCTTCGTCTTCTCTTCTTCTCTTGTCTTCATCGGCCTTGATGAAGACGGTGACTTCAAAATGTTAGCACGAAAAATATCTTTATCAAGGTGGTATTAACTTAACAATCCAAGAAGGAATTGGTTTGTACTATCGAGGTTAAATGATGGTCGCTTTGAAAAAAAATAGTGGTTCATTATCCAAAAAAGTGCATAACTTTATTAATTGACTGAATTGTATGAAGAAAAATGTCCATTTCAGCTTATCTTATCTTTTATGGGGCAATCTAACATAGTATGAAAGGATGAACGGTAGAATTATAAAGGGATGTAGGATGAAATATTCAGCGTTGATCAATCTCCGAGGGATACGTCATGTAAGGAACTTTATCACGCATCGTTAGAGATTATTGAATGCCTATTTGTGCCTCCAGTGGCTTGCTGTGACCTGAAAATGGATCAAGTCGATGCTGCTATCCACGTAGACAAGTTTCTTACCAATTTGTTGACTCCAGAAGAATGGAAGATTTGGCCAGACCAAGGCGCGGGATCGAACCAGAGAACACTAGTGAGTTGCAGAGCACCTCTAATAACTGCGGTATCCGCAATTCTCTACCATAAAAAGAATAAAGCTCTCGGCGTTGATCAATCCCTTAGGGATTCGTCATGCATTCGACTTCACTGAGTATCGTTGGAGGTGATTGAATGCATATCTGGCCTTTACAATGACTCACGGTGGCTTACCAATGTATCGAGCCAGTGCTACTATCCTTGCAGATAAGTCTGGTACCAATTTTCCAACCTCGAAGGGATGGAATGCTTGGTGGGCCATGGGAACGGGGATCAATTCCACGTCTGTGTTGCAGGGGCCTCCGACCACTGCGCTACACGCGCCCTGTGTACCTTCTTAACGTAGTTTATCTCTTACTATCCTTGCTATTTTTATGGTCGCCACGGTGGGGAATGGTTGCTTAAATCGTGATCGTACGCGTCTTGATAAAAATCCAATTACCGGTCTGAAGCTTTGCCAGCACTGAAGTTGTAGCTATGTTTGAAATGGACTTTTATTTCACAAGCACTGGGAGTTTTCCAATGAGCATCCGTGATTTTGAAACCTGTGGGAAATGATTCGATGTGGGTGGGCGTGTAAAGGTTCGAAATTCGTTATGTGTTTCTTTTTCATTTGGGTTTCATTTTTGTCCAACCAACTGATTTATTTATAGAATTGTGTTTATAGAAGAGCAGCCGTTTGTTTATCCGCGTTGACATTTCCACTGCTTCCCATCTGGCTACTCTTTCGATTTACATTTCTCGTTGTTTATAACACCATTAACAATATGAATAAGAAACACAACCGCAATAATCCTGAGATATTTGTAAAGCTGAGGCTGCCAGATTCAAAACCGCGATTGCCTTTTCAGGGAGCTCAGGTGTTACACATTGCACTATTAAGTCACTTGCTTTGCCCTTCTCTCTTCTTTTACCCTCACGGTGCTATTTGCAATAACCCTCAACGGGAATGATTTGAGGAGCAGAAATGCGTATTGAACCCAATTAAAAAATGTGAATGCGAAGGAAAATGTGTTATTTGCATGGTGGCAAATCTCCTTCTGATTCACAAGGGCAGCGACTACCTTGCTGGTGGCGACCTGGGGCAAACTTTGCCCAGGCTGACCTCGAGACTCCAGGGAACCACAATAGCTAAACCAGTAAATCTCCGAAAAAATGGAGGTTATGCTAGGGCCCACATAACCAGTGAGGACGGGCTATCCAAGTAAAAATGTGAGTAGGAGTTACAAGTGGAACTTCGAAGACAAAAGTAAGCAAAACTATTGATAAAGTAAAAATGATAAACAGTTATTGAAAAGGTTATGATGACTTGGAAGCTAGATAAGACTGAAAATTTCATTTTAACATAGATAGGATCAATCAGAGAATTTTAAACGCATATTTTCCACTCCACGCTATCTCTACTGTGTTGCTATATTCCTACTGTAGAACTGATAACAAGGTTTGTTCTTCAGAATGCCGTGAGCAAGGTTTTCAAACGCTAGCAAACGCAGATCCACAGCAAATAGAGGGAAGACCATGCTCATACGAACCGAGCGCTATGGGTACATCTGTGCAAACACGGCTTGAAACATTTTTGTCAACGTAGTTAGATCCATTTCTAATACTTTAGAAATTATCTTCAGATTTTTATAGTTTTATAAGCGATCTAATACGGATACTGTTATGTACGTCTAAAATTCTCTGTGACGGAAGAAATACGGTCCAGTAAGTGCGTTGAGTACCTAGAGGAACACATCCAGATCGCTAAGCACTCGGTGGTGTGAGGACCTACCAGCTATTAATAAACACCGTATATGTAGTTGATTTTACGCGATCTATACCACTTCCACCTTATTATACCACACTAAACGAGAGTCTAGGGTTGTACACTAAGGCCTAAAAAGATTAAACGTGATGTCACGTGTCGGACTGAGACGAGGTTATACCAGTGACGGTATTGTGATACCAGGAAAGAAGTGTTCTTCGGAACATGAAACGGTACAAATGCTCGCAGAAGATTCTTACAAACTAATTGCGATCCGAATCAAGCATGTACGGGAAGAAAGATGTGGGCCAATGAGATTTGGCGGTCGTTGTTGCATGTGTCCTGACATCAGTTTTTGACGAAGACGACTTCGAGAAGATCCACAAAGAAGCTTGCAATCGTTGTCACAACAATCTAATGATTAACGATTTCAACACCACAATTTGGTTGTGGAGATGTCTAGCGACGCGCACATTGGCATCACCGACTGGAATAGAGTGGACATGATTGATGACCGACTATTCCGTTTTCATGACACAAAGCGGTCATTTCTATCTTGTTAATTGGCGGTTTCGAGAGATGCTGCAAACGCTCTTCCACTTTTCTGCATCATGAGTCAGTAATGTTATTCGAATACCAACAATATATCGACTGATCGGGTGCGTGTGGCGCAATGGTTGGAGGCGCCGCTGCGACACGCACGTGGAATCTATCCCTGCCCATGACCCACCAAGCTTTCCATCCCTCTGGGGTCGGCAAATTGGTACCAAACTTATCTGGGAGGATAGCAGCACTGACTCGATACATCGGTAGGCCACCGCGAATCATTGTAAAAGGCCAGATATGCATTCATTCATCTCCAACAATACTTAATGAAGTCGAATGCATGGCGCATCCCTCAGGGATTGATCAACGCTGAGCGCTTTATCCTTTTATCGACTGATCATTCTGAGCTTGAATGAAAGTAGGCTTAAAAAATATGGGACAGGCACTAGTTACTAACACCAGTCCTTTTCATTTGACTAATATTGGTCAACGAAATCCATGCTCATGTGATACTGCTTAGGTTTCTTTTCATTTCCTTTCCTTCTTTGTTTTCCTTTATTTTTCTCGACTTCCCTTATTCACTCATTTCTCCAGTGAGGTACATTACAAGAAAGAGTTCTTCCATAATATTTACTATAAACAGGTCGGAGTAGGTAGTTCCTCCTTGTCTCCGCTGATCCGATAATGTCGCTCCTAGTACTCCTAATACTTTGCAAAATCATGTTCTCAGTAGAATTTGGACCATACTGTGCGCATGCTGTATAGCGCAGATCGTTCGTATAGTCGTAATTTATTGTAATTCATTATTAAAGTCTGAAATCTTAATACTCACCACATTCTCTTTGCCGAAACACATTGGTTAGAGACCCTTGCGAAAATATTTTTCCTATGACACTAGCAAGGTTTTCAGAACTATTGAGTTATTTCATGGGAACTGGTTCGCGGTCGTCCTGAACGACTGGCACGGGAGAGCCAAACAGCTAATCCCTCGAGTTAGCTGGCCATCTCAAGAAGAGCAGTAAAAGTAATGATGCGCATACATCGTCACTTGTTCTGCCCCATAAAGGACTCTCCAAATGGAACACGGCCAAGTTCTCGCCACCTGCAAACCTCCTCATTTTTTCACAATAAAAATGTAGTTTTCAACAAGTAAAATGCCTTGGAGGTTGCGAACATGGCAGAATTGTAGGTGTGGCTTTGCTCTATCGTTCTGTAGGTATAAATGATGTACATTATAGTCAGCACGTGGAAGTATTTGGCATCCTATGCTGAGTGTATTTCGGTGTTTTAATATCCGCACGCAGGGGCCCGTATGGCGCAGCCGTCGGAGGCGCCCTGTGACACACATAGAATGGATTCCCGCCCGCGCCTATGGCCCACCAATCCTTTCATCCCTCTGGGGTCGTAAATTGGTACCATACTTGTGTAGGAGTATAGCAGCACCGGCTCATTACATCGATGGACCACGGTGAGTAATTGTAAAGGTTAGATATTCATTCAGTCATCTCCAAGCGATACTTAATGAAATCGAATGGCGCATCTCTCGGGGATTGATCATCGCCGAGAGCTTTGTCCTTTTATCCTTTTACTGTGAAACACCATGCTATCCATACTGCTGTTAGCAATTGGAAATGTTTTGCAGCTTTTACTAATTATATTTTTACACGCCTTATCTGCACGATACCTGCCCAGTTCAAATGATAACCACGATGCATCATAGCAGTTGGAGTACATCTTTCACTGGTTATGTAACCGGGGAATGAACTTGTCCGGAAAAGGTTTCTGTTAATTAAATAAAAAGATAAAGCTCTGCTTGCAGATAAGTCTGGTACCAACTTTCCGACCCCGGAGGGATGGGAGGCTTGGTGTGCCATGGGCTCGGGTATCGGTCCTACGTGTGTGTCGCAGTGGTGCTTCCAACCATTGCGCTACACGCGCCATTTCTGTTAATTAGTTGATAACAATTAGAGTTACCATGTAATTGTTATCTTCCAACGATATACCGCCTCATCGTAGCTGGGAAGTGTTCGTGGGTGTCGGTCGGGCTACAATGTACAGTAGGGACATCAATCCTCACTGCAGGGTCTCCCAAACTAAGAAGGAGTCCGGCGTTTTTATCAGGAAACCCAGCTAATAGTAAACCAACAGCAGGAGCAGCAGCCGTCCTGGTTTCAAACTAGTCGCATCTTCCCCGGCAAAGTGGCAAATCTCCCTCTGATCCACAAGGGTCACAAAAGGTACGGTAAAAAAGCTCTGTGTAGCAAAACAGACCACTGCAAATAGATATATTGGATGCAATACACTCCGCTCCACTCTCTTACGCATGCATGGTATATAATACGTCTTGGCGTTGTGTATTAATCTTGGAGCTATATATGAAGCGAAATTGAGCAGCGTTTCTCGAGGTTTCAGCGAGGTCATACAATATTCAATTTTACCACTACTTAACGGCAACGTAGTTGATATCAATTCGTTAGCCAGACTCTAGAATACTATGCTAAAGTCAGGAAATCGTATAGTTTTATTCACGGTAAATGTATTTCCACTGACATACATGGCAACAAGAACGACGACAACAACAGTAGCAACAAAAACAGGAAAAGTATGTGTTGTGACAACGTTTAGCAAACCAGAAAACTGTTCGTAACTGGGGTGGCGACAACAGGAACTTTAACTGATTTTTATCTGGGTTGCAAAAAAAGTTGAAAATGTAACCTCAAAAGTGTTGTTTCAAAAACACGTAATGATTGGTCTAAAAAGGATGTTCTAAACAGCAAGCTAACATGGAGGTTATTGTAATTGTTCATCCTCATTAGATCCGTTCGTTTCCAAATAACAAGTTTCATAGTCTCTAAAAAGCACCCGCTTTTCTGGAAGCTCGGTGACGAATTCATCCGGTTTCCTTTTACCTGCCCCAAAAGCGATTATCGCTATGTAACCCTGAAAAAGCGTACAGCTCTCCAGGGTTCTATTAGAATATAGAAGACTAGGGCAGATATAGCCACTGTAAAAACAAGTGAATGGAAATTTGAAAGTAAAAGCTACAAACGCCTAGACGTCTTTGGTGTTTGAAACGGTTATATTTCACCATACCTGGTTCTCCGGAGCAGTCCTAACAAGATCTGGATTATCAATTAGACGCTCGTTAACCTGAAAGTGAAAATACTTCACTACTTAGATCAGAAAGTAATTAAAAGCACGAGACCTCAACCAGAACACCTCTAACTCCTGCTCGTACGATGACCTCCTCACCGTCTTTACAGTGAATCACACATATACGTGTTTCTTTCTGGAGATGAAGGCCACCCTAAATAATTAGGACGATAACCTCAAAATTATAAAGCAAACTAAATTTGGAAGACCAATAGAACCATACCTTCTTCCCTTTGCCTACGACGACATGATCATTTCTAGATAGGCCTGTTTTCTTCGTATTTCCAAAATCTACCTTAACTACTTCACTGGATAGATGCTGTAATAGCAGTTTGTTATTTTACTACAAAAGACATAATACAAATAAGAAACCCAATAGCTCACAGGCTCTTGACATTTTTCCCGTATAAATCTTTAGTAACGAAGAAAACTAATCGACAACTGTGGAAACGACAACAATCTTCGGGTCACAACAATGTTGAGATATATGCAAACTTCCGGACCGCAGGTGCCTGCGGTGGGAACGAACGCGCTATTGCCCTTTCCGGGGCTAAGGCGTTCTCCACCACACCATCCAGGTCCGTCGTTTCGCCTATCTCTCAGCTAGTTTTTTATCTACCAGTGCTATCAGCAATCATCTTGGGATCATCCCAAGTACTCTGAGTGCCGATACTGTTCACTTACACCAGAATCTTATTAATAGATCAAAAGAACTCAACTTTCGAAGTACAAGAACGCTAACGCCACTGGGATGATGAAAGTATGCGATGTTATCGTAATCCTCACAAGCAAATCGCTTGTATGTGCGGTCAACAGTTGATAGGTACGAAAAAGACATTCAAGCAAGCTAAAGAAGATTGATTGATTCAATATGTAGTGGAAATAGAAGAAATCCTATGGTAGATGCGGAATCACGTTCATCACAATGTTCGAAGATTAAACAATAAATGTATTAATCCAGTACAACTACAACACACAAAAAGATGCTAAACGAGGAGAAAAAGGTGTACAACATTGTGTCATACTGGAAAATAATAGGGAGACAAACTTTCGAGACATGTCTTTCAATCAATAGAAATTCAAAGCAAAACCATATGGATAATGTAGGTAAAAACTTCTGAGCAACTAGGGTACATGAAACGAATTCCGTTTCCGAATAATCGATGCGAAATCAAGGATTCTTGAGTAAACCACGATCCCTACAACTAGAAAAAATAATGCTTCACATCAATATACAAGCATTTGCAGCGGCTGAAACATCACTGATCTTTGGCAGTCCAGTACTGTCATCGACTGCCCAACCTGTAAAGAACAGCATATTACAGCATTTCCTAAAACGTCTTCAGTTCTTCTTAGATACAAATTGGATCATACCAGCAGGAAGCTCCCCTGTTAACTCCTTTGGAGGATAACCATAAGATTGTAATTCAACAAGCAATTTCCCAAGAACTTCAAAGTTGGACATCTGCGAGGGATTGCTGGCCATATCACCCTGAATGCGTGAGTCGACGAAAGCGTTTAAAAACCATATGCTAAAACGAAGGACTTTTACCTTATCTTCAACGGAGCCTTTAGAACACCGCGCAAAATCTTGCGAATCATCTGGCTGATTTTCGAATTCACGACAAATTTTTCCAAGAATCTGAAGCAACTCGACAATATATAGTACATTTTCTTTAGAAAAAAATGTCCTAACATGGGCGTAAAACACGTGGTTTTCGACTTAAATAATGTATCTATCAAAACCAACACGAACTTTCAATCATAATCCGGCTCTATGTTCCTTCCTTTTTTGTTCTTGAATGGAAATGTAGGTTCAAGGCGTTTTATACAAGTTGAGGCATGGATTGATGCAAAGCTGAACACTTTATAAGTGTAGTGGGTCTTGCTTATACTTCAGCTACCTCAGACTTATCATCAAAGCATGATCTCAAGGAAAACATATCAAGAGAATTTCATTTCTCAAAGCGGTATGAACAATTGGCTAGAAAATCCGCCCTCCTGCGAAACCCAATTCCTCGGACAACCTCTCCGGGACATCCATTGATAAACACTCCGCTCCCCCGAACCCAATTCCAGCAACGAACAGTACCCAAAGCATCCGAGGCCACGCCCATGGCCGAGGTGAACCAAAACCCTATTTGTAATCCGTTGCTATATTTCGAGTTTGCCGAATGCACAAACATATGGAAGTTTGTAAAAATTTCTAAAACAGATACTGACAACTACATACGTTAACAAAAATTGAAGATTACGAAGGTGAACAGTGTGGTTCTATGGAGAGGTCCATATGCGTTAAGAAAGATAAACATAAACACTGAATCGTCTCCCGAAGGAGAAACAAACCTCATACTGCTTTTTATATCGCTGCCTGGTTTCACAATCAAGAGATGCGCCATGTTCAGCAAAAAAGCTTGGATAGTTGTCATGGATCTCTTTCAGAGGAGGATACATGACTGTCTTAGACGCCAAAGTCTAGAACAGACCATATTTGAAACAGGCTCAACATTTATCCCCATAGTGAATAAGTTAAACTGCAAAACATTAAAGAACTTGTTTACACAGCGACTTCTCTTCAGAACCAACAAAATCAGAAGGAATAGCTTGCTTTATGGAAAGTGTTCAGCCGAAATAAAGAATTTTAACAACTACGTGTAAGTTTATCAATGAAAATATTGATTATCAACGCCGAAGTTCAGTGAGAATCTTCACTGACAGTACTTCTCCATAATCTTTATGATATTAAAGGCTCCTCAAGCACTACCACTGAGTTAGAAGCAAATATCTATCTTAGTTCTTCTTACATACACATACTTTTGCATTTCATATTCTTGTTGAGCAAAAATGAGGTGTTATTTTATTTCTTTATTTACGAACAATCTGACATTTCGCCTGGATTTGGCCTTCCTTAAAGCCGCATTCTATGAGTCTTCCACTCAGGTGAACAACAACCAACATGTCACGTAACGTTACGCTTCCATTTGAACTCTGTGCGGTTGGTTTCCACCTGACAAATTCAGTGAAAAACTCGAAGAAAGCGGCTCTGAGGAAGGCGAAATCCGCCGAAACGTCAGCTTGTTCATAAATAAAGAAATAGAATAAGATCTTGCACTTGTTCAAAGAGAATATAAAGAATGGTGCAATCAATGCCGAGATTCATAGAAAGTCAGTTATGGGACTTACATACTTTTGTATTTCATATTCTTGGTGAGCAAAAATGAGGGGTTATTTTATTTCTTTATTTACGAATAATCTGACATTTCGCCTGGATTTGGCCTTCCTTAAAGCCACATTCTATGAGTCTTCCCCTCAGGTGAACAACAACCAACATGTCACGTAACATTCCGAGTCCATTTGAACTCTGTGCGGTTGGTTTCCACCTGACAAATTCAGTGAAAAACTCGAAGAAAGCGGCTCTGAGGAAGGCGAAATCCGCCGAAACGTCAGCTTGTTCATAAATAAAGAAATAGAATAAGATCTTGCACTTGTTCAAAGAGAATATAAAGAATGGTCCAATCAATGCCGAGATTCATAGAAAGTCAGTTATGGGACTTACATACTTTTGTATTCCATATTTTAAATGAATCTCGCAGATGTTGTAAGCAAATTGAAATCTTATGTAGGATATGCTCCAAACGCTACGGATATTCCTAGAGAAAGGAAGCTTTTTTAGGGCAGATAAGGACCATCGTAGAATTTCGCATGCACTTTTCGAAGGAATTTCAGCACTAGGAAAACCACGTAAAAACAAAGTCGAAATTTACGAGACCTTTGTCATAAAGTGAACAACTCTAGAAGAACACCTAGGACAACTGAATATGTAAGAAATTTGACAAATAAAATTTTAACCGAAGGAGCATGAAAACCTTAGAAAAGTATCAAAAACAACTGAGTGAATCTTAGAAGTGTGAAAGTGAAACAAGAATTCCTTTTACCGTAGTTTTCAAGCGCTTTTGTATTAAAATCTTGACAAGTTCCCACTCTGCCCGTGCAGCTGAGGAGTCCTACTTCGTCTCTAACAAGAACTACGCCAATTTGTAAGAGTGATGTCTCATTGGAAGGACATGAAGCATTGGAAGACTAACCTATTAACGTAGTTGAAACGTAACGATCACCTGGAGGATAATGGACATAACAGGTTCCATTGGAGAGTCCGGTGATTTGAGCACATCGAGTCCAGCAATAAAATCATCATGAGAAGTGGCATTAGCAATCCAGAAAAGAAAAATTTGAGAGTTCGACACAGCGTATGCAGTGGAAAAGGAAAACGGAAGAGAGACTATACCACTGTACCTTTCCACTGCTCTCCATGAGGGCTTTCATAGCCTCGATCATATCCGCTGCTTCTTTACCACATTCGGGTAAACGTTGGTCGGAGTCTTCGGCCTTACGCAGAGCTTCCTAATTCAATAGAACTTCATAGACGACGAGACACAAAGCTATCGCTTGCAACAAAGGTACATTTACTTCAATGTGAGTGGACTGTTTGTACCTCTTGAACTTTCACCATCTGTTGGAGCATAGCTTGGAAGTCTCCAGCAGCTTTTTGAGCTGCAGCTTGGTCGTGCTCAGCCATGATCTCATCGAGCTCATCATCAGTAGTTCGTGGCCGTCTAAATTCATTTTAACGACTGATTTGCAAAAGAAACCTTTTAGGAGAATCATTACCACCAAACAAATAGACGGGAACATAAACAAACATACTCTGTAAACCCTTTCAAGGCATCGTCGAGAAGTTCACTCAGACTTTCAACATCTTGGGAATCCTTCATGGGAGGGTCACTGGCCTTGTTAGCCATCTTGAAAGAAAACGCTTGTAAAAATAAATGTAGGAATTGAAAACAAGGAATGCAATGAATATATGAGAGCAATTTGCCATTACTGAGTCATCTGCTTTATGTTTTTTTTTCTCATTCAGGAGAAGAAAAGTGAAAGGAATTCATAAAAACGAAGTCTTAGGAACCAAAATTCACTATAGATCATACCACATTCATAACATTTCAGGACACTAAACTTGGACTACTGCGATGAACACATCGCAGGGTTAAAAAGTTCCGAAAAAAAAGGTTTTTATGGTGGGTTAAGCAGCAATGAAGAATAATACAACACTGTGAGTGAAATTTACACCTATAATTTGACAACTAATACGACTATTTAGAGGTCGACCTACTCAGGAGCTGGTTCGACCCGTCCCTTGTCCACACAGGATCCTATCACACCGACTTCTGGACCCTGATACCAGACTTCTCTGGGAGTGTCCGCACCCTCTAATCCACTTGAGAAAGCTCTAGCACGGCAGTCCCAAGGTTCTAGGAAGAATTGACTCGCCCAGCATTCAACGACATTCGTGATGAAGACGAATGTCCACAAGCAGCAACCGAAAACTGTGAAGACCTTCGTGGATGGTGATCGATTCCATGAAACGAATCAAATGCAAAGGGGTGCTGGGCTACGGACACTGTGATACATGCGGTGTCGGGTCATGCAATAAGTGGAAAATGATTTGGGGGTCAAACCAATGATAACTAGAGATATGGCGGAATTTCCGCTATACGACGTAGTGTCTTTGCACGCAAAGAACGGAAGTGAATGGTTTGGCTGGACGAGTAGCCCAACAAGAAAGGAATAAATCCAACTCCTCCAATGACCTCGTCGCTGCCCTTCTGACCACGTATCTTCTCTGACGTCTTCATAATTGCTTCCTCATTCCACAACTTCAAAATCTCTGAAGCAGAATGGAGCTTCCATTAAGGTCACTGGACGGATTCATTGATGAATTTCGAAACAGAAGTCGTCGTTGCTTTATCGGAAATTCCTACGACTCCATAAGGGAAAATCCACACTACGAATATGGCTGAATCCTCGACAGGTTCCTAGCGCTATTCCTTCCCAATTCCAGTGAAAAAGCGCCACTGAATTCGACTTTATCTTGTTCCGCTTGTACTTCCAACTTTAAGTTGCAAGTGTAGTAAGTCGAACTTTGAATTTTGACTGATTTATGGCTTAGGTGAATGGAGAAAAATCGATGACGGGAAGAAGTCAAGAAGCAGACAGTATGTGAGAGTACGGGTACCTGCATCGATCAATACTCCCAATTTCCGTCGCTGACAGGTGTAGGGGTTGATATGTGAGGCACTGGTGTTCTCCGAGCAGAACATCAATGAGAGAATTATCAGCAATGAGAGTGCCCCGATCGCCGACCATGTAACATTCACCGACTACACACCAAACGACTGCAGAGATCACTGACAACGGCACTCCAGCTCGCGAGAAACCATCTCGGATCCCCATCGTCTTAACTCTCGTATGCTCCAACAACGCTGTGCAAATATTTAGCCGATGATGTGAGCTCTGTAGGAGCAATTCCTTGATGGATCCAGTGAGCGCTATGACTTCAATCGGTTTCATGATGAGCCTCGAAAAGAATTAGGCGTCGTGCAATCACTACGTGTTCTTTCAGAGCCGAATCGATTTCTTATCAGTGGAGGAGAACAAGTGCTGACGAGTGGTTTGTCGAACACTTCCTGAAGGGCACAGAGAGTTTCCCTCTTTGTAATAGCTGCTGATTGCCACGCTCCGTTCCTCGGTAGAAATCCCTTTTCAGGTTTTGAAGTAGCGACATCGTTTGGATTATATTCCTACGCAGTGTGCATAGTAATGAAGTTTTTCCTAACAAAAAGAAAATGAAAGTAGATCAAAATTGAAGCAATAATACGATTGAGAGATGGCCAGCTCACTGAATAATGAAGATAGGCCTATGAAAGATTTCAACGCGTTGTTCCCGAACGTGGTCATGGACACGAGATGTCTTGTTAAACTCAAGGCACTAATGCCTAGCCCATCGTTGGTCCACTGCCCTGCACTAGATGAAAGGTGTTTCGTCGTTCACATTAATGAGCACCATGATGGCATTTGCAGGAGGAGCGAAACTCGTCCGTGATTCGGACACGGGATTGCTGGCTCTTCTCGGCGATAAACGAGAGGTTTTCGATATTCGAAGGACTTCAGGGGTTGAGAGCATGAGGAACTCAAACAAGAGACCTTGTTTTATTTATCTATTGGTATCCATGTCACTATTTACTGTATTTCACTATATTTCACCTACCAAGCACATTTCTGTTAGCATTTGGAAGGATTTTACAGCTCCATTTTTCGTGTAACTTGGTATTTCCTATATTCGCCCACTCAGTACTACAAGCAAGACCCACTAGTATAGTTGAAGATGAAGAAACAGTGAACTACTGGTCAGTCTTCCCCTGCCTGAGGTGCAATACTGGTTTCATTATAATTCCGAGGGATTTTCAGTAAATAGAAGACATTAGAAGTTGATGGCTTGATATTCTTATAGAAGAAAGTTCGCTTTATCGCCCTGTAAAGGAAGCAGCAAGTCTTCTCAGTGCAATTATTAAAAAGCTAAAAGCTGTCGACGTTGATCGATCCCTGAGGGATGCGCCATGCATTCGACTTCATTAAGTATCGTTGGAGGTGATTGAATGCATATCTGACTTTTACAATGACTCGCGGTGGCCTACCGATGCATCGAGTCAGTGCTGCTATCCTCCCAGACAAGTCTGGTACCAACTTGTCGATTCCGCAGGGATGGAAGGCTTAGCGGGCCATGTGCGCGGGGATCGATTCCACGTGTGCTACAGGGCGCCTCCGACCACTGCACCGCAGTGTAATTATTAGTTCAAGTCTATTTAAAATTTAAACTCTTAAAAGTTTTTGAAGCGTAATCGTGGGGGCTGACCTCTGCCAGCATTCCTTACATATCAAGCACAATGACGGTCTCAAATTATTCAAACCCTGCTCGAGAGGTGGCTACATTTAAAGAATTTTGGTATGTTCTGTTAGTGATGTCTGGGTAGTTAAGACACAAGTCTTCAGTTGGCTGAGGACTTACTACAGAGGAGAACCATTCTTATATCCAGCTGTAGAAGACCACGAAGGGACTTCCCAAGCAAGTCGTCCATCGGAAGCTATGGTATCCAGTTCGTCACTAGCAGTATAATCCACAATTGTGTCTTTGTCGAAAAGTTTTTTGGTCGCTAATAGTCGTTGCTACCGCCGTCTGATTTAGTGTCTTTCATGTATTCTTCAGTTTTGTAAAAGGAAACTAGCACAGTCTCGCTCCATTTGTCGGTTAACGTGCGAATTGTTGTTTTCCAGTCCGTGCGTTATTCCGCTACTTTTTTTTCCACTCTCTTCACTTGTCTTTCGTTTCTTTTTCATACAGGTGACTTTTCCAGTCACTATCTGAACGAGGTTGAGAACTTGTTTTCTTCTTGGAGGATCGAATTATCGGGCCTCTGTGCCCCAATGGCGACCGTCGCATCGTACCGGTCTTTGAATCACACTAGACTAGCACAATCCTCTAAAAAGCTGGTTTCTAACTATGTGAGGACAGTTTCCAGTTACTCACCACATTTTAGGTTTTGGAAAAGAAAGCTATGGAGACAAAGTGATGGACGAGAAATTTTATTGGTGAGAGGAGCACAATAGAACTTTACATGCTTTCTCATTCGAAGTTCAGCTTCATTTTTAACGAAAATTGAAATTGTGGTGCCGAGAAGCTGAACCAACCGGTCAACCTGACTCTCCTGACGACGATTTGACGAGCCGCGAAATCGGAATTACAAGAAAAACGGTTATTTAGTGGATACATCGGAACAGATTCAACATTTCAGCATGGGTATGTACAGGTAAACCTGTGCTTTAACATACAGGAGAAGGGATAACGATTTCGGCGTTGATCGATCGATCCCTGAGGGATGCGTTATGCATTCGACTTCATTAAGCACCGTTAGAGGTGATTGAGTGCAAATCTGGCCTTCACAATGACACATAGTGGCCTACCGACGTATCGAGCCAGTGCTGCTATCCTCCCAGATAGGCCTGGTACCAATTTGCGGACACTAGAGGAATGGAAGGCTTGGTGGACCATGGGCGCGGGTATCAATCCCATGTGTGGTTCGCAGGTCGTCTCTGCCCACTGCGCTGCACTCGACTTTGTGCTTTAATAGGAACACGGAAGCCTACCACCCTATTACATTTCGGACATGCGTGACGATGCCAGTTTTTCCAAAACGGTCGGTAGTTTTCCGATACTCTGTAGCATTAGAGGATTTAACAAACGAAATAGACTTACATCGGTCGATACCGTAACTTTTCCAGAATGTTACTTTAACCCTTCAAATTATAACCTAAAGATTGTTAACACAACAACAAGTGGCCACAATGTCCTGCCTATAATTTTTTCATGACGGGGTACTAGGTGAAATGCAAGTACGAGATGCTGCGATATAAGCGAAACTCGGAACCTCACTTGGACTTCGAACCCGTAACTATCCTTACCGAGACTCACGTGTTATCCACAAGAAGACTTCATAAATTCTCATGGAAATGTTGTTGCAATCGGAATCGAATCTCAGCGAGAAAAAGCAATCCATGGCATTTGGAAAAATAGACGTACTTCGTTGTAAAATAGGTTAATTTGAAACGTGCTAATAAAGGTGAGATCCCGATTTTCACTTCACTTGCCAAACTTCATCATTGGGAAGCCGCTGTTTGAAGATTGGAAGATCAAATATTTTCAAGCGCTTATGCATTGAGACCAATTCATTGTCACCGGTGTCGTCAAAGGAAGACACTAGGATCTGAAAATGCAAAACTTGCAGTAGTTTTCGCGACCAAAAGGTAGTGATCTCATCATCAAGGCGAAGATATGGTAGGAATTTCTTTTATCAATGCGCCTGCCCTAAAGATGACAACCGTATAGGTTCATTATGGGATGAAAAGTGGTGATAAAGAGCAGCGACATGTTAATGTTGTCCAGTCGCTTCTGTCTTTTTAATACTATAGTAATGTGATAGTTAAACTTCTGTATTATGTGACGCAGTTACAATAGTAAGTGGTGTGGAATGGTGCACTACTTATCTAATGAGTGCTAAGAAAACTACATCCATTCCGACGCTGTCGAACGGTATGACTTGGACTCCATGCATACAGCAGCATCTTCAACATCTCCTTCATTGTTTCACTGACAATATTCAGGAGAGGTTCATTCCACGACAGGGTCACCCACATTCAAAAGGACTTCGATTTCCATCTGGAAGTCTATTCATGAACAAACTAGTCCCATAAGTCCTGAAATCCAGGAAAAATAGCCGTAGACGGTCAAAGTTCCATCCAGCGCAAATGAGCTTCACTGAAAAATGTCGCTTGCAAAGTATTGTCTAATAACTTACTTACTTGATACATGATTCTTTGCTAGTGGCGCGGCACCCAGCATAATCACCATTTTTCGGAGATTTGCTGGTTAAGCCATTGTGGTTTCCTGGAATCCTGAGGATAGCCTGACCAAAGTCTGCCCAGGCCTTCTCCACCACGGGCCAGTCGCAACCTTTGTGGATCAGAGGGAGATTTGCCACTATGCGACTTTAATACCAGGACGGTGGTGGATCCAGGTATTCGTTTACTCTTAGCAAGGCTCCCTGATGGATATGCCGGGCTCCTTCTCAGCTCGGGAGACCCTGCTAGGGGATGAATTCTCCGTTGTACATCACAGTCCGACACCCAGGAACACCTCCAAGCCACGATGAGGCGGTAAACCGTTGGGAGGTGTCTAATTACTACATGCTCTAAACACAAAACACATGAGATTTGCATAAAACTTTATTCGGCTGACGTTTCGGTACCTTCGTCTTCTTCAGAGCCGGAATCATTCGAGTCGCTTGTTCACAGCCCGTAGCTATTGCAATGAGGTTCCACGTAGTTGCGTCGAGTGGAATGCTGTCTTGTGGGGCATTGGCTTTCTAACTCGGCCTTGCCCTTTTGTACGAGCCGATTCCTGAATGATTGTCCACGGCCGACAATCCTTTCATGAACATAGCTCATCCTTTAGCAATCGGTA
This sequence comes from Angiostrongylus cantonensis, assembly GCA_009735665.1. Lineage (NCBI taxonomy): Eukaryota > Metazoa > Nematoda > Chromadorea > Rhabditida > Metastrongylidae > Angiostrongylus > Angiostrongylus cantonensis. Next base: position 1,457,117 of record MQTX01000153.1, on the reverse strand, counting down.
TTAGATTAGCTGACACAGCGAGAATCTCGATATGATGTAGTGATCAGTTCTGTTTCAACTGATTTCGTAATTCGTAACTCGAGTAGATGCAACTAGGAAGACCCACATCGCATAGACGAACGGTTCTGGACAATCGGCTTGAATCGTTCCGGTTCTGAAGGAAGCGAAGAATGCTTTAGGACAACCTCGTGATAGCTTATCAATGAAATAAGGCATTGATTACTACGTCATTCATCAAGGTTGAATGAAATTTGCTTTGCAAAAGTGCATGCATGAGGATTCAAGTTCGTGCTCATTTCTAGGAATGCTCGCCTTTGTTGAGTGATAAGAGCTTTCCAACAAAGTTATCTTTACAGATGGTTACTCACAGAACAAACACCACGCGCCGATTGCGACCAAGCTCCCACTCTAAGAATCATGGAAGTGCTTCCTTGCATTTTGAACTCGATCAGTAATTCTGCTTGGTGTTTGATGAAACTTTATACGTTTGCAATTTGAGATCGTGTTTGAACCTGACATAAACTACGGCTGAGTATTCCTCACATGGTGTGAATGTGCTCAAAACTTCCTCCGTCCCCATCAGGCAGAAAGGATAAAGCACTTTCCATAGAAACAAATGATAATGAAAGCTTCTTTGTTAAATCTAAGCAGTAGATTAGGAACTGATGGACAGCTCTCATCGCATTTTCAAAAATCTCCCCATTACAGATTGACAAACTTATTCCACAACTGTTAGAGCAAGCCTCTCTCACGGAACATTTCTATAATTTTTAAAAAAATGCTTTATTTTTATGTTACCTGTCCTCACGTCTACTGTGCGGATCCCAACATTTCTCACATTCGATTCGCCCCCTCGCATCCATTATCTACAAAGACCTTCCAATCTTACGTATGACTTCGGTTGCTGCTTGAGAATTCCCATTTCATCTTGAATGTCGTAGAATGCTGGTCGAGTCAATTCTCCTTGGAGTCCTGAGATAGCCTGGCTGTACCGTTCCCAATTGTATTATAGCACGAGTTTTTCCCAGACAAGTCCGGACCAATTTTCCGACCCCAGAGTTATGAAAGGCTTGATTAGCTCAGAGCGCAATCGAGCTAGCACTATCCCCGTGATGACCAACATCACTTCCACTGTGCTATCCTCACCATCTCATAAGATAATATCATACAAGTGCAAATCAATAACGCCCTAATCTTAAAATGAATGAATTTAATAACTTAGAAACCCGATCCTCTTATCAGTCCACTTTTACGCCAAGAAGTATTAAGACGTAGATTTTGTATGATGAGCTACCCAAAAATTTAGCAGGCATATTTACTTCTTTTGCATATTAAACACTTCATTAGTTCGATCTCTACTGAGAGCAGTCAGGTAGGAACAGCAAGCGGAACATTGGTGACAACCTAACGAAACATTGATAATAGAAGCATTCACGTTAGTGTTGAAATGTACGTCTCATGGACTTCAAGACATCCGAATTTGGTAGGTGGAATAAGAGCACCTCTATCATCTAGGTAAAACTCTATACTTCCTCATGGTTTCCATTTCAATTGATACAACTGACTACGAGCAACTGAGCCTAACGTTGGAATTGCCCATTATAATCTTCAGAAATAGCAGCCCTATGGCTTGTGTTGGCTCATAGGACAGAACGAGCACCACGCATGCCGATCCAGGCTCTTGCTCCTTGTTTTGGTCGGGAAGAACTGATGACGTGCCTTCTCCAATGGCGCTTATTTACTGAAGACGACCTCGAACCGGGTCTTTCGCATTCCCAATCCATGCGATTGCGGCCGATCGATCGCTGGCTGTACATAATTTGCATGCACGCAAACAGTCTCTTTCTCTCACACACATGTCTATAATATATATATATATATGTAAATATTACTACGAAATGTACATGACAAGTGATTTCGGCGAAGAAAGTGAAGCTACCTCCTTCTTAAGTCCATCCATCATTCAGAGACCGCTGAAGTAGTCTCATGAAAAGTAGATCCGCGGAAAACATACTACACAAAAAATTCCCACTTTTATTAATAAATCTTCGCGATGAGAGGGAAACAACTTGCAGCCATAAATAAACATCGGACACATATACGATCAATTGGACTAAAAATGCAGTCACAAATTGAATCGAGCGAAGAACAGCTGAGCCTGATAGCTCTATGGATCTCAACGCGAAAACCACGGAAATGAGCTGCATTCACACTGTTCAGAAATATGAGAAGCGACTGGGTTAGGAAACACAGACACGACAACGTTTAGAAGCACTTGCGGTGAACAATCGATGGTCCGGACTCATCATATTCTTGTTTCGAGATCCACATTTGTTGGAACGTTGACAATGAAGCCAAGATAGAGCCGCCGATCCATACAGAATACTTGCGCTCAGGCGGAGCAATGATTTTGATCTTCATGGTGCTAAAGTGATAAACTGTCAGCAATAAATCTCAAAATAGTAATTTTTCAGTAACGAAAACATTGTCGGTATACTAGTGAATAAAACGACAACTTTGAAGTAGGATATTAGAAACCTGGGCGCAAGACTTGTAATTTCCTTCTGCATTCGATCTGCAATTCCAGGGAACATTGACGTTCCACCAGACAGCACAGTGTTTGCATACAAGTCCTTAAAGAACATTATCCACACAACGCTATATGTATTACTAACGTTAAAATCACATCCAGGGTCTAAAGTCCATCAAAAGGTACCTTTCGGATATCCACATCACATTTCATAATGGAATTGTAGGTGGTTTCATGAATCCCGCATGATTCCATTCCCAAGAACGAAGGTTGGAACAAGGCTTCGGGGCATCGGAATCGTTCGTTTCCGATAGTAATAACCTATAAATAAATGTATTGGATTAACATTCCACGACACTTATCGAAGAGCTTAGATCAGGTCTAATCTTCTGATCAATTAAGATGCACCAATTTTCCATAAAGGTCAAATTCAATGCAAATCCGAAGAAGCAGAAGTCCGTAGTGATTCCACTTATATTTGTAAATTACATACGACTTCCTACCTGACCATCAGGAAGCTCATAGCTCTTCTCAAGCGATGAGGATGACGCAGCAGTTGCCATCTCTTGTTCGAAGTCAAGTGCCACATAACATAGTTTTTCCTGAATATTATTCAATATATCTCTATATTTTCTTCTCCACAGTCAACAGTAGTAATTTCTTTTAAAACATACCTTAATATCCCTAACAATTTCCCTTTCGGCCGTAGTTGTAAAAGAATATCCCCTTTCAGTGAGAATTTTCATCATGTAGTCGGTCAGATCACGTCCAGCCAAATCCAAACGCAAAATGGCGTGGGGTAATGCATATCCCTGAAATCACAATCGTAAGGCGACCATGTACTTATCAGTCATTGAACAAAAATGAAATTTACTGATTAAAACAAACAGCGAGACCTTCACGGATACCAGCTCACCTCATAGATAGGTACAGTGTGAGTAACACCATCACCGGTATCGAGAACAATACCAGTCGTACGTCCTGAGGCGTACAATGACAGCACTGCTTGAATGGCCACGTACATCGCTGGAGTGTTGAAAGTCTCGAACATAATCTACAAAATTTGAATAGTGTCATTCAGTGCTCGTTCACCAAAAAAAATCGATTAATGGTAAAGCGTTCAGCATTGAGCAATCCTCTTATGCGCCATGCATTTGACTTTACTGATCATCGCGGTTCACATAATGACTTTCTGCAGCACGTAGGTGCATGGAGTCAGTGTTTTCTACATTCCTTAGTCTCCCGGACAAAACTGGTACGAATTTACGCACTCCAGTGGAATGTACGAGTTCGATTCTACAAAAGGTAGGATAGGACCGACAAGAAGTTCATGCTGCAGGGCATTTCTAACTAGTGCGCCCGTTACACATCCGCATGGTCACGCACGGAATACGTTGATGATATATACTAGCAATTTCTCCCATGATGTAACAGATACTTAGAAATGGAATCCGTAATTAGTCTGGGCGTTTTCTTACCACTTTCTTCATCATTCAATAAATACAGAAATATTCAGGACTTAGATAACCATAGCAGTTCCGCTGCACCTTGCTGTCCCACAGAGATATAACTAGACCGACTTTCCCATATTTTCTGTATGGTACAGGATCAGCACAGGCTTGTAGTCAACATTCTAGGAAACTTCGCACTCAATCCTAAGCTCCATATGGGCAAATGCTATCCATGTTTTAATAAATTGAAATCTCGTTTACAGGTACATGCCAGACATCAATGTAGCCATACACTTCCGGTTCCACTGATATCCTCAGGTTTTGCAATTTGGGTCATACGTAGCTTGTATATATGAGTAGAAAGCCTAATTACATGTTTTTTAATTGTTAACGGATCATTGTAAGATTCATAGAGGATGTCAATTACTGAAATAAATTCATAAATATCAGGAAACCTATGGAGGGTTTACCGTGTTTACTCAGAAGCACAAATTTAGTACTACATATGGCGCTTACTGCAGAGTTCACAACTTTGTTGTGTTACTAGTGAAACACAAACACGTGTTCCACTATAGCTCTCGCACATTTACTAGATATTCTTGCCAGAGTTTGGAACTAGTCTTCCAAAGCAACATTAATATTGCTCGGACTCCAAGCCGCTTCGATGAAACTCCTCGATTCTCTATTTCCCAATTTTCGAGTTGTTGGTGATCAATACTTGAACGCTCATTTTCCATACCTGCGTCATTTTCTCTCGGTTGGCCTTTGGATTGAGAGGCGCTTCCGTAAGAAGGACTGGGTGCTCCTCTGGGGCAACACGTAGCTCATTGTAGAATGTATGGTGCCATATCTTTTCCATATCATCCCAATTGGTGACGATACCATGTTCAATAGGGTATTTCAGCGTTAGAATACCTAGAATGCATAAGCTGACTGTGGGATAAGTACTCGGAAATGGGTGCAGTACAGACAAAATCGTTTTGAACGAACGACGGTAACATCAGTAAAATTGACATCATATTATTCAGTATAAGAGTCCATATGTTTTTTAAAAGTGATGACACCTCAGTGTTACAGCTCTGTCGACGAACTACTCACCCACCTCTTTTGGATTGGGCTTCATCACCTACGTACGAGTCCTTCTGACCCATGCCCACCATAACGCCTTGATGTCGTGGACGACCAACTATGGAAGGAAAGACTGCTCTGGGAGCATCGTCACCGGCAAATCCCGCTTTGCACATTCCGGAGCCATTGTCCACTACAAGCGCTGCCACATCATCGTCACACATTTTCGCCTGAATCATCCACTCGTCAAACAACGACGCAGTTCAAATGATCGACAACCGGTTGGATAGATCAACACAATCAAATGATAAAAATAAGTTGAAACGATAAGACTTATAACATTAAATAGGATGTCTGCAATGAAACACGCGAATATTTGACACGAGAGGTAGCCTGTTGTTTCAACGAACGGAAATCAAAAGCGGTCGGTAATGCCACTTTCTCGTACGACTTAGCGTACATCCTCACGGTAAACACAACAGGAACAACCGGATTGTTTGGCATCGCCGGTCACGAAGAACAGGGAAATGAAGGCAACGTCAGCAAAGGACTGCGCAGCCCTACGAGAGACGAGTAGTCGTGGTTCGAGGCTTTCGTCGCTACCTCGCTGACAGAAATGACTACCAAATATGCAGATTTAAGTACGGATAGCGCGTGAGTGGGAGGCACAGGGCTCCGGACAGACGGGTTCGGGAGCGGCTGCGACGAGGTGCCAGCGACCGCGCAGCGAGCGATTGGCGTCCACTCGCCCCGCCCCGCACGGCTAAATTCGGCTGGCGCACGCATGCGACCGGCCCCCGATTGGTTGAATTTGAATCGACGGCTCGGCGGGAAATCGGAATGGGCGTGTATGAGCGAAGGGAGAGCGGCCGACGTCGTCGATGCCGGCAACCGCGGTCGGTCGCCGTTCGGCTGACTCATCGCAGCTCCCATGGGTGTGGAAATAGTTCGGACTGATCCACACTAATCAAAAACGTTGTAACAGTTCCCAGGTTCGACTTTCTATTAACCTCGGCATTGGGATATGAATGCGTAGTTTTCTTGTTCAGCAATCGCGAGGTTGTTATACAGCATACATTTACTTCCATAGAAAAACACACAATACAACACAACAGTAGCTGACGTTTCGGCAGTATCGCCTTCTTCAGAGCCGTTTTTTTTTTTACATGACTTCCAATGAGGAAAGTTAGAACGGCTGATTATAGTCGCATATGGTTGATGACTGCGCCCCGGCTCTGAAGAAGGCGATACTGCTGAAACGTCAGCTACTGTTGTGTTGTATTGTATTGTGTGCTTTTCTATGGAACTAAATGTATGCTGTATAACAACCTCGCGATTGCTGAACAAGAAAACTACGCATTCAAAAACGTTGTCGTTGATTACTAACAAGGTTAGGCCAATGAGGTCGCCGGTATTCCAGTGGACACTGCTGAAGATGGGTGCCATTGATTCTGCCCGTTGAGAACTATCTCGATGGGTTTCATTTCCCTCTACACCTCATTTTAAGGTGATTGTTTATTTACCCATTCGTGCGGGCGTTTAATTCTGTGTAGGCAGAGCATAGGACAATGTCTAATTCATAATTCAATGCCGAGGTTAACAGAAAGTCGATCCTGGGTACAATGTCTAATTTCGTTTCGTTACAGACTTTATTGCTTTTCGTCAATAGATAGTATTTTCCGATAACTAGGGAGCTTGAAAGATTGGGAACATGACAGAATTACAGAACGATATCGTGGTCTAACACACAACCACACTGCTGTCAGCGCTTGGAAGTGTTTCCCAGTTCAGGTTGGGTGTACGCCGATGTTTTTCATACCCTCGCATTCCACGTGATGACCATGATTCATCGTAGCGGTTGCTCGCAATATCAACCAATTTCCGGTAAACATACTCGGTCAACGAGATCGTTTGATAAAGGTTCTTGTAGATAACGGTCGAAAAGAAGCTGTATCGGTTATGACTCATCTCGGACGAGGAGTTTAATCACTCACGCAGGGGTCATACATGACCCGTTTCGGCCCCAATGTGTTAGTGTTCGACTATTTTTTGCCCCGAATACTTTCGTTTATGATGGTTGCTGAATATTTGTTTTCTTCTTCCGATCGTTAGAAAACTTTATGCCTTATATTAACCTCACTGGACTGAAATGAACTGGGATTTCAGTCTCACTTTAAACCAATCGTGCAAGTGATTTGTGGAGTACGACAGATGGTCAGTTCACGTTCCCGTACTGTGCAGGTGAACCAACCATTAATTGTGAGGTACCTGAATCTGAGCGAAGTTGATCCTTCCATTCCGAAGATAGTCCACATACAGATGGATCTGGCACGTGACACTGCTTCATTGAGAAATAGCTTGTTTGAATTCCAACGCGGCCGTAAGGTTGCCATTGTTTGAAGTTCTCGACTTTATCATGGAAATGAGAAATATCAAGAAATGTTTAAAGAAGCACTCCGGTGTTATCAATGTCTCACAATGGGCGGTAGTAGAACGATGATCGCGTCCCATTGATTTCTGCAATGGTGTTGTTTCTTCGTCACCTTGTTTCAAGAACGTAAGCCAATTCAGAGTTTGTAAGATTTGGCAACAGGTAAGGTCGAGTTTTTCTAGTCAGGGTCACCTTGAACACAATCTGGACGAGCAGATTTATAACACATTTCAAACTCTTAGTGCATCCTGAAGGGGCGCGTGTGGCGCAGTGGTTGGAGGCGCCACTGCGACGCACACATGGAATGCGCGCATGGCCCACCAAGCCTTCTATTCCTCCGGGGTGGGCAGATTGGTACCAGACTTATCTGGGAGGATAGCAGCACTGGCTCGATACATCGGCAGGGCACCGCGAGTCATTGTAAAGGCCAGATATGCATTCAATCACCTCCAATACTTAAGTCGTGCTTAATGAAGTCGAATGCATGGCGCATCCCTCAGGGATTGATCAACGCCGAGAGCTTTATCCTTTATCCTTTAGTGCATCCTGGTAAGGCTTCTAATTAATGTTGAGTGAGATACGGCACTGTGTTTTGTCAAAGGATTACTTTTTGCGTTCTCTTTGCACATTTCTATAAAGAAATTCTTAATTCTCAGGATTTTCAGGAGACTTTGATGGAATGTTATGTGGTTGTGTCAGCATCGGTGAAGACCTGTTACTAGATTTCATCAAGCTTGTAGGACTTAGAGCTTTTGTAGTGCGAGAGTAGCTGACATTTTGGCGCTATAGCCTTCCTCAAAACTGATAGAGCTTTGTAAACCGGCTTTCATTTAATTTCAATATGAATAATAGACGTATTTTTTGTTCTCTTAGGAGGGCGTATGACGCAGTGGTCGGAGGCGGCCTGCAACACACACGCGGAGTTGATCTCCGCGGCCTTAAAATAACCTCATACTTGCTTGTCGATGAGAACAAGATGTTTTATTGCTTATGAGGCTAATTCATGAATTAGTCTTGAAGGGATGGCTAATCACAGTCGAGAGATTCTTGTTACCAATCATAGAATTTACAAAAATAAAGAGCTCGTCGGCAGTGTGTTCTCCTCATCAACTGCGTTGCTGGCAGATTTTTAAGACCACTTGGGTGGCATAGAAGGAAAACGTGGTTTGGTTAAACCAGTAGAGACCGGGGTGGAGGGACTAGAAAGGATTTCAAAAAATGTGGAGCATTTTCTTCCACATACTGCCTATTGGAATCGTCTCGGAGAGTTTCGGACAAAACTCTAGCAAATTGACGATGACATTGTTATCATTGAAGAAATCTAATGCTTATTTCTTACGAGATGCTCTCTCGATGTCTAGTGTAAAGGGTTATATTACCCATGTTTTGATATTTCATCAGATTATGTTACACTTAAGCTTGATACTCAAGTTGTCGAAAGTCTCTGCTCAAAAGGAGTTCCTTCAGTTTCTCCGAGACATTTTAATCGCTTATGTTGGAGAGTGCGTTTAGCGTGGATATCAAACACTGTGTTGTTAAGTGGCGATGAAATCATAAGCAAGGAGAATGAATCTTTCTCATTAGTAAATGGTTCGCTAAGCAGCTACTCTTGTATTGAATAAACGACACCTCGGATGACCTTTTGTTTTGCGCAGGGAAAGTGACAAATTCCTGAGCATATCGTCTTCTGAAGTTGTTTCACGTCTAGCGTTTGTGAACAAATTGCAATGATCGCATAACTGGAATGCCTGTTAGACAGCGTACCTAGCCCTATCTATGAAACTGAAGATTAGAAGGATTCGTAGAGGAACGAGATCTTCGTAACGTAGAGTAACTAGGACTTGAGTACCATCTATTGGGTGCAACAAAAAAACCATCCATTAATTAATTTGCGGTAGATTTGAAACGAATTGTGGCAGGTTTAATAGATGAGACAAACGGTTCCGTAAGGTCGTCGCATATATACAAGAGATATTGACGTTAATGTTTCTCATTCAACCGATTCTTCGTGGAGTCAGTGTGTCTGCTACAAGTTATTCTTTCCTGAGTCGTCATTGTGGTAGTTTTGACGACATCACTCTTCACATAAACTTCTGTAAATGTCTCAGCATGCGTCACATTGTGATCTTTATATTAACAGTAAACATGGGGTTCTGAATCGCCCACAAGGACAGATGACCGACCAGAACATGTTTGGCGTTGTCAACATGCTTAGTCAGACCCCGAATTCTGTCACGTACAGCGGCCTCTACTTCCGCACAAACGTTGGAATCGGTGTTTAATTCTTATTTCTTGGGAAGAATACTGTCTGAGATGAACTGTTAAATAGATACGAATTCCGCAACGTACCGTGGACTGGGCTGCAAAAATCTCTGACAGTTGAACAATGGGTTTTGATCGCACCAAATCGTCAAAGAACCGTGGAAGGGCCGTTCTATATATAATCTCCAAATATCTTGAAATATCGCAGCTGTTATTTCAGTCCTCATCTTCGGCTTACTGTCTGATTTTAGTGGAGCGCTGTAACTGGACGTGCAACTTTGTCGCACAACCTAAGAATCCCCAAAAGAAGGATTTACCCAGTTACGTAGGCCTCTCCTTCGTGGAGATTGCACTGATTATTGCACGATATTTGCATTGTCGAATATCGAGGCGAAAAACACATGTCTTGAAAATTTTACCATATATGAGATGATCCCGAATTTTGCTGCCATAAGATGAACAAAAGGACTCGGCGCCACTGCAACACACACGTGGAGTCGATCGTGCGTCCACGGCCCACCAAGCCTTCTATCCCTGCGGGGTCCGCCCGTAAATTGGTGTCAGACTTGTCTGGAAGGATAGCAGCAGTGGCTCGCTACATCGGTAGGCTACGGCGAGTCATTGTAAAGGCCAGATATGAATCCAATCACCTCCAACGATATTTGATGCGTGTCGAATGCGTGGCGCACTCTCAGGAATTGATCAACGCCAAGAGCTTTAGAGGTTTTTAAGATGAACAACACCACATCCCTTTCAGAATCGGCGAAGCCACGTACGCTGTCAATATGGAAGTGAGCTAGGAACCTCTGGGATTTTTACCTTGACATTGACCTGAATCCACAAGCGTGACAAATGTTTCTCATTCGTAGCATTTTAACAACCACATCTGAAAGCACCGACTAATGAATATTTCATACTTTCGGCAGTTTCAAGTTCCCATGACTCACTTCATACCAGTACCCGATGATCTATGTCAATAAAGGATAAAAACTCTCAGCGTTGATCAATCTCTGAGGGATGCGCCATGCATTCGACTTCAATAAGTATCGTTGGAGGTGATTGAATGCATATCTGGCCTTTACAATGATTCGCGATTGCCTGCCGATGTAACGAGCCGGTGCTGCTATCCTCCCAGAGAAGTCTGGTACCAATTTGTCGACTCCGAAGGAATGGAAGGCAGGTGAGCCAGGGGCGCTGGGATCGATTTCACGTACATCTCGCAGTGGGGCCTCTAACCACTGCGCCACACGCGCCCTCCTTCAAAGCTCCCAAATATCAGTGATAAATAAATCGTAATGGCCGGTCTGTGCATCCAAGCGAAATCATCCGGTCCACTTCAAACTGGCTTTTGTCGAAAATCCAGCGAAAAGTCTAATGCGGCACAATGTCCAACTACTCAGCCCATGCAGCATCATCACCAGCTTCGTCGTCGTTGCGTTCATTTTCAACCTCCGATCTACTTCGTTCGAACTTTCATCAGTTTCTTTCTGTGCACTCTCAATAACTGGTCAGGTGAATTTGGAGCCTGCTTCATCTGCTGCCTACGTGATTCAAGCCTTTGGGAGGGAATTTTTGACCGGCAATTGATTCCTAATTATTTTCAATCAGAACAATGATTGATAGTTACCGTATGAAATCAGTGCACACAAAAAACTTTGGAAACATCGGAATGTACCTAGCACATCCCAGAAAAGTTTATCAAAGGCTAACTGCAAATTTTCGAAAAGAATGGCAAGACAGGTTGAAGAACATATTGGATTCGTAGCCCATGAAAAATCACAAAAATAGGCGAAAAAATACGTGAAATAGCAAACAATTTAAAAACATGGTTCAGCGGCATGTATATCATACTGTGCAGAACCCAGCTACCTGATTTCGATTGGTTTCCACGCTTCAGGTCGCGTGTGGCGCAGTGGTTGGAGGCGCCACTGCGACACGCACGTCGAATCGATCCATGCACCCACGGCTCACCAATCCCTCCATCCTTCCGGGGTCGGCAAATTGGGACCAGACTTGTTCGGGATTGCAGCACTGGCTCGATACATCGGCTGGCCATCGCGAGTCATTCATTGTAAAGGCTAGATATGCATTCACTCGCCTCCAACGATACTTAATGAAGTCGAATGCATGGCGCATCTCTCAGAGATTGATCAACGCTGAGAGCTTTATCCTTTTATCCTTTTTCCTCGCATCCACCATTAACGAAAGTTTTCGAACTTTTTGCCTAGGAGTTCGAATGTTGCTTGAGGATTTTCGTCTTCGCCATGAATGACGTTAAATGCTGGTCGAGTCGATTCTGCCTGTTCTGGCTGAAGTGGTCTTATCAAGACGTTCCCTGTGTGGATTGGAGGGAGTAAGCTTGTTCCAGATAAATCTGCTATCAAATTCTTGTTTTCGGGACGAGGAGAATCATGGAGAGATTAGAGTTTCGCGGAAAGAGGGCCTGGATAGGTTGAGCCTTCCGTTTAATAAATGAATCACTACCACTGCGCTAGCCACTCCCAACGCTCAATACGTTGCGGAAAACCATTTCCGGATGAGTTGCCTCACTTGCTTGAATTCCCCGACAGTACCCGCTATCGAGATCAGTATTGATGGTCAGTGGAGCAACCAGTGTACATGTTAAAACCAACGCACATAGTTTCGAAAAGGTCGATCTCAATGGAGTAGAAAATAGTCTCTGTAACTAGCAACACTCTTGTCAGGAAATAAGTTCACCCAGTAATCCCGCTTTTTGGAAACTAGTAATTGCAGAAAATCCGTTTTCATGCCTGACAGAACATATATTTTTGATGCGTTATAGATTGAATGGAAAATAATCCTCAAAAAAAATATTCAAGGTACATAATCCATCGGAAAGATGAGGTCACAGTATTTCTTACAGTTTACCTTCCCCATCTCCACGGCGATTACCTTGGTCTGATAATTGGTGAAATTTATGGTTTACTAAACCCTCTTCCAAAACACTACAGCTTCAGTCATTACTGTTGCTACTCTTATCTCGTTAAGATTTTCTGTTATCGTCTTCATGCAGAGCTTAGCAAATCTGGTGGTGAGCTAACGATCGCCTGCGGGTGTCAGGTGCTCAGGTGTCTGTTACTTTCGAACTCACGATTTTCATAGCAGTAGCGTGAAGATGGTGAATGAGCCGATCGGTTTCCTCGCCGATATTATCAATAGCCGCATCTTTCGAGCAGCCGCCTAATGATTTGAATAGATCCCAGTTCATGATAGTTTCGGGACCTCGCTTTTCGAACTTAGTGCCTTTTTACCATTTCCACAAGAAATCGGATCTTGCACAAAAGAGGTAATGGGCTGATCTCGCGTATAATTCTGAGGCAACAACAATATCGGTTAAGGTTACCTTCGATGAAACATTATGTGGTCCATTTCGTTATGGTACTTCCCATTGGGAGACTCTCACGTCCACCATTGGGAGTGAGAGTTTTGGAATTGCGGGTTGTCATGAATAGCTTTGGTCGTCATGATAAATTCAGACGGCCGTTACCTCGCACGTTCTACTAATTTGTGGGTCGCAACATGACGTTCTTCTTGGTCTATTCTTAGTTCCCAGTAATGACCTTAAAGCATGTATGGTCTTCTGTGTAGTACTTGACCAAGTCCATGTAGAATGCCTGACTCTGTCTTGTTCATAGTTTGATGTCGGTGCATAAACCGCGAAATTTCTCAAAGCCGGTATTGAACCATATCTCTTCAACCACAAACGTTCGACCCGCGTTGTTAGTTGTTTTGATGAATCAATGTTCATGGACAAACGTTGACGAGAATGCCCACGCCGCTGACTCCTCCACTGTCCCATGTTTCGTTGTTTCCTCCTACCAGAACGTTCTATTAAACAGTTCTAAACAGAGGAACAATTCTTCTCCGGTGTCATAGACGGCGATGAATGGGTGACGTCGTCTCGTCTCCCCCAGTCCGATGACGACGTACCTTATCCTTCCTGCCTGCATAATCAGGTCTTCAATGTGGTCCGCAGATGCAAATGAAAGTATGTTATAGGTCGAGGTCGTTACCTCAGTCCCGGATCAGAACTATGCTCATTGAATCCACCTTGCCTCGGACCAAGAAAGCATACCTCACTCATACATTCCAATGTCGAGAAGTGAAACCAGATTTCCATCGAAAAGGCTCTCTCTGGTCCACAAAAGCGGGCGAATCTTCATCTGAGTTGGGAACACCCTATGTACTCTAGAGATTGCAGGGATAATCGATCAGCCTCCATGAGGAAGACCAAAAAATTGCTGAGCAGTAATGTCACCAGAACGTTCTGTTAAAAACCTAATAGTAGATCTCTAGTATTTTAATTTAAATTACGTATAATAAAGTATCAAATATAATATCATTAGGCTGAGGGAGGCAAGAAGAAACCGCTAACCCACCTCGGTTTTCGACGTTAGAGGATTGCTTTTCGAAACGCGTGAAAGGGTAGCAGCCAGAGGGATAGGTTTTCATGATACGACCTTTGAGTGAACATCGCCTCCTTTGAAACTGACAACGCGATTGAAGCACTTGTGCTTGGAAAGATGAGGAGTAGTCCCAGCATTCACAATTTCCGTTGCTTGCACCCAGTAAAAAGCTATGACCACATTGAGGTCGAAGCTTTTTATGTGGACTTGGAAAAATTCTACAGATATAAAAATACCTTCTATTAGATCATCAATTCAATGCTTAAGTTAAACTCAAGAGAACATCCAAAGGGCTTCACAACAGAGCTCGCTGATTAGAAGAAACACGATGAGAAGACCATTCATACCTACCCAGTTGGATAGTTGGATAGCCGGCCTTCACTAGTAGTGGGAGCATCAGCTCAATTCCCCACTCGTTTCTCTCTCACGAAATTTTCATCCATGGTGGTGGGTTGATAAGACCATGCTGGCGTCCTCGCGAAACATTCTGTAGTCCTAAGATCGTTCACGTCTGCGAACGCAGAGGATTGACGTTAGCAACTAACATGTCCGCCCGTCGTTTAAGTGGTCTTTCAAGGGGACACCTGCATTTTTTGGAGTCTACTTTGGCCCATCTGTGCTTCGTTATCAATTTATGTTGCCTGAACCTGAGAGAGGAAAGATTTCAATGGTCTGGGCTTCTACTTCCTGCTAGACGTTGTGTGTACCGATTATATTTCCGTAGGCATCGTTCAAGCTCTCTTTGGGTGGTGCGGAGAATTCTTGACGTGGTTAAAGTATCAGCCCACATCGGAGTGCTATGGGAACTGTTGGGTGGAAAAAGTGAGCGCGGAGTTTTGGGTCCTCTAGTGTCTCAGTGGCTTCTTCGAGAGCGCCGAATACGACTCCACTCCCCAGTGCTGCTCTCTTTCTTCTGTCTAATTCTTCCTTTACATTGTTCTTCATGTTCACTGAATGTCCAAGGGGTGTAAGTTCTCTATTTGCTCATATTTCGCATTCTGCATTTCTTCGTTGATTGTAAACTGTTAGGTCATTTGTTAACTCAAGCGGTCAATGTGCTTAGGCGTCGCATCGAATCGACGGTTCAAAGGACCAGGTTCTCAGTTTCGGAGCCATTTTTGACCACTGTTTCGATCGATTGTTTGCTCTCGATTCTCCCTATCACCATTTCCTTAGCTCACTTCTACCACAAGCTTATTCCATCAATCCGTTGCTGTAACTCTTTTATCTTCATACTCTTCGCATTTTCTCCGCATATTGATTTGGTTAGTATTTGCACCAACTATATGTAAATTCCTGTTACGGTAACGTTCATCTGTGGCTCCAAGTTTAGCTCATATCTCAGCATCCTTGTGTTCTCCACACAGTATCTGCCATGAAAAAAGAACAGACAGTGAATAAAAGTTAGGACATAATGTCGTTACACCAGTACTTGCACCAGTACTGTAAAGGCTAAACCCCGGTATCGAAAGGTCAAAAGTGAAGACAACACAGTGAGATCCCCACAGCAGAGAAAGAGCAGCGCTGATCAGCACCACCAATCCACGAACGCTCCGACTCAACACTTCAATGTTCTATCCGTTTAAATCCACTTTGTGCTCTTTGTAGCGCTCTGACTTGTTACTCCCACAGACATTTTTGCAAAATCTTTAAACTTTTCCGTAAGTTCTGTTAGCAACTTCAATCAGTGCACTCATCACAAATCGTTTCTTGGCGACGATATCCCTCCTTATAGACAGAGCACCTCAGGTATTGTTGCTTCTGACGAAAGCACTGAGAGAAGGAGCGCAGTGGTTGGAGGCGCCACTGCGGCGCGCACGTGAAATGCGCCCATGGCCCAGCAAGCCTTCCATCCATCCGGGGTCGGCAAATTGGTACCAGACTTGTCTGGGATGATAGCAGCACTGGCTCGATACATCGGCAGGCCACCGCGAGTCATTGTAAAGGCCAGATATGCATTCAATCACCTCCAACGATACTCAATGAAGTCGAATGCATGGCGCATCCCCCAGGGATTGATCAACGCCAAGAGCTTTCGAGAGAGCTTTATGCACTGGATGTGTATTAAGCGGAGTAAAGAGTTAACGATAGTCCCATGACACAAGTACTGAACACCGTTCATCACGGCACGCTGGTGCCACTCTCTTGAATGCCTCTCCTTGAAAAATTTCGCGCTCCACCGACCATAGTGCTGCGCGGGAGCGGCGGTGATTCGAATTTGTTGTCTGTCATCCGTCATCCACATTAGGTGCAAGGGGTCATCTTATGTGTCATATTGTTGTTTTACCCTCGTGACACACTGCTCTAGTGCGGTGATTCGTGGGACGTTTTCTGTCGATTGATTTCTTCAGGCTCAGTTCTTACAAACAGCATTTCTTTGGCGGCATAATGGATTCGTTCAATTTGCTCTTGAAGTGAGTTTGCGCAATACCATACGCCGTTTGGTTCTCACTATACGCCTTGTTTATAGAGAAATGATGGAGAAGCCGAGCCTCGATGGTTTGAAGATGATTTGTTCGTAAGTGATTTTGTGTAGTTTTTTTCTTTTTTGAAGTTGCCCAGCAAGTTCTTTTTCGCTGTTAACCCTTTCTTAGCAATGCTGCTTCTTCGTTATTTCCTAGATGACTGAATAGTTTCGGAGTCCAGAATTTCATAAATATGTCGGCGAGACTTTGTTCTATCGAAATAATGGCATGTAGCTTTTGTACAATGTTCTTCGGAAAGAACGGAAGCCTGATTAAATTGTTAAAATTTGGGATCAATCAAGTGCAAGAACGACAACTGTAGATATAAACGAATCATTGCAAAAGGCCATATTGTCCTGCTGGACGAAATCGTGTGTGTTCAGTTTCCTTTGTGTTCAAAAGACGGATCGTTAAACAAAAAAGTGAAAGGAATACTACTCATGAGCTTGGTGTAATAAAGCCACTTGTATCGTTTGGGACAACAGTTGTGAATTGTTACAGCTTTTATTGCAGTTACTAAAATTTACTGTAAGCTGGGTTGCGTTGGTTGAGAGCTGGAAGCTGCCACTGTTTCCCCATCGTATGTGTTCCATATAGGTCACTTTGTCGCGTGAGGTTGATCGGCGTAATGCTGGGAGAAGTTTCTCCAGCATAAAGTTCATGTTTGGTGAACCTATTTGTTATTTGCATGCGTTTTAATTCTGTGTAGGTGCAGGAGTGTCGCATATTAACACGATTGCATTCAACGTTATAGTTTTAGAATTTTAACACTAAGTAAAGCTTATGTAATGAAATGAAAATGATGCGAGTTCGTTTATTTAGAGAAACACTTGAGCAAATTTCAGGAATCTAGAAGCTTGGGAGATCTACATGCCTTCAAAAGTGAAAGAGAAAGCCCACAGTGCTGTAACTTCCTTGCACAAAGAAGGGTCCTTGGTTGGCCAAGAAGATATGCTTCGATTATACAGGATATTGGTGCGTGGTTGATGGTGCTTAGTGATATCAGGACTAAGTTTCGTTTTCAGGCCAAGTACAGCAAGAACATGGGAGCATCGAAAGTATTTGAAAAGGTTGAAGAGCAGGGACGATTCCGTCATTCGCTCAAGTTTCACATTATGTGGGCTGAAAGTTATGCTCAGAGTGGTGACTTGAACGAATTCGTCAATGTGCTTTGTTTGGCGAGGCGTCGTCTCCACGATTCTCCTGCAGCCGAAGTGGAAGCAGGGTTCAGGTATATCATGATTTCTGTTCTCGAATAACATTATTGGTGCATGTAGTAGTAGCAGAACATAAAAATGAAAAGTTACTTCTTTCCAGGGATCTGGTGGACCAGTACTTTCCTGACAGCAAAATTTTCAATGATGACGAGGAAACCATGGCTGTACTTAACACCAATAGAGCTGCAGATTCAAAATTAAAGAGAAGTATGGAATATTAATTTGCAAGAAAGAGTCTTGTTTATTTACCGATGTCTGATACCGAATTTGACTCTACTAGTCTATTGTAAAGTCCACCGTATATCTAAAAACGTTTAGAGCTTAGCTTAATCTTTGCTTGTAGATCGTCGTCGCTCATCTTTGGCGAATTTTGAGTACAAAGCTATGGAAACGCCCAATCCTACTGTTGAGGCGGCTAGTTCAAATTTCGGTCCAAATAGTATGTAATCTTGGTTTTTTCTTTTATGTTAAACTTAACCTCGATATAAAATTGTTTAAGAACGTTCAATATTGCGGCATGTGCTCGTCGACCGTCCTAACGACTCCTACATTGCACCTTCAATCGAAGAACTGAGAGAGGCGATGATTGCTGATCAGCAAACGCTTGACGACTTCTTTCATGCGCCCATGGATATCACAGCTGTACAATCCGTATGTCTCTTCGACAGTTTTCACTTTTTTCTTTCTCGCATTTTTTTCCATCCTTTGGCTTTTGTAAATAATTTTCATCTTTGCAGGAACCGGCTGTAAATGTCCATCCAAGTTCCCAGTTGCCAAAAGAGGTACAGTTTCCTATTTCTTTAGTTAGGAACTTGGTATTGTTATGTATTTGGGCGTAGTATTTGTCCATTTTTGCGCAAATCTTCTTTTCTTTAGTCAAAATTTACAGTTTCCGAATAGGAACAGGGTTTTGGAAACGGTTGAAGAATGCGACTTGGAGTTTTCGAATGACGAGAAACGTCGTCACGTTCCCTCTCCTCCTCAACCTACTCGCTCCAGTGTTTCCACTGCACTTCTGCAGAAATGTGTGTTTTCCAGACGTTTACTAGAGTGCTTTTCGAAAACGTCAAATTTAGACCAGTTTTAAATTAAAACCACTATTCAGGGCACACAATTAGAGCGATAAAGCGGAGTTCCTTCCTTGAGTCTTTGAAATTTGAGATTTTTGAGTATTACACTCTTCATTATGATTTGTTAACAAACAGTCGAAATCGGTTGAGATTTACCAAATAGTCGTTTCTTTTCAGCTCAGCCTGAGGTCGTAAAGTCATCCTCAAATGCTACGTTTATTATCGGTTCATCATTTACTGAGAAGGCATACAACGATATGAAGGCTATGTTTTCCGATACTGTGGATATCAATCAAGGTTGTTCGTTGTTACTTAAGCATTTATTCTATCACGGAACTGTGACTGAATCCGAGTTTACTAGGTAGCCTACGTGGAATAACCGACGAAACAACTCTGCCTGTCTCTACACCTGTTGTGGAGGCGTTTGAGGTCAAATTTTTTTTCCCAATTTCCACTTGATTTTGCAAATTACTGTTTTACAATCCAGGTTTTCGTCGATGAAGAATTAACACAACCAGATTCAGAAGCTAAGGGTGCCGAAAAGTATGTCTGAAGTGCATATTATGACCGAATCATTGTGCTTTGGATCACTACGAATACAGTGACCTGTATACGTATACCACTAAAGTTCATGCTCACTTTAGCATTCCATCTCAACATCCTATAAAATCACATGAAGAACGTATTCCATTCCAAACAGTTTGGCTTTCCAATATGGAAGGTGATTCAAAAGGGCGGCTAGATCCAGATGTGAGTGTCATTTATTCGAACCATTGTTCCTTCAAACAATATTGGTTTTAGGTACAGGAAAATTGCCAAAAGAGTGGGTTTGGTGATGTTCTTAAGAGGAGGAGCTCACTGTTTATTGGTTAGTTTCACATATGAGAAATGTCTTTTACATTGCACTACTGAAGTTCAGAAGTACGCTGTTAACTCTTGACTATATGTGGACAAAACTGTTAAAGTTACAACCTTCAAGCAACTGTATTCAATCTTTAGTGAATTATGCCTAGGATAAGAACTGCTATAATCTACATATCTTTGCTTGAGAGAAACAAATCTGCTTATTCTATCATCTTTCATCAGCAAAGTTTTTATCTGAAGGAACGAAGCATTTCAACAAGTACTATTCATTTCGCTAATGGAATAGTGCCACGAATTTCTCATCCATATTGAGTCTTCCACACTCTCCTTACAATTCTTATTTTTAGTGCATTAGTGCATATTTCAGTTAAGGATTAAATTATGTTAGGAAACTATATATTTATACAAATAATGCGTATGTAATAATAAATAATATGTAATATATATACATATGTATATATGTATAATACATGGTACACGATGTCCTCCCAACGGCTCACTGCCTCATCGTAGCTGGTGAAGTGTTCTTGGGTGTCGAGCTGCGATCTACGAGTGGATTCGTCCGTCCAGCAGACTCTTACAAACTGAGGAGGAGTCAGGCGTTTCCATCAGGAAGCCCAGCTAGGAGTAAGCCAATATCAGGATCCACCACTGCTCTGGTATCAAACTGGTCGTCGCGTGGCGCAAATCTCCCCCTGATTCGCAAAGGTGGCGACTGCCTGGGGAAGACTGGCCAAACCGACTTCGGGACTCCGAGGAACCAGCAAAGCTCCGAAAAAGTAGAACTTACGCCGGGGCTAGCACAACCAGTGAGGAGGGACCATCAAAGTATCCAAGTATGTGTATGTAATGTATACGAGCATATACGTATATATATGTATATATATATATATATATATATACGTATATTACGAATGGCCCACGTGGCGCATTGGTTGGAGGCGGGCGCCACTGCGACACAAACGTGGAATCGATCCCCGCGGCCATGATCCTTGAAAAACCTTTCATCCCTTCGGGGTCTGCAAACTGGTACCGGACTTCTCTGGGAGGATAGCAACACTGGCTCGATACATCGGTAGGCCGCGGCAATTCATTGTAAAGACCAAATATGCATTCAGTCACCTCCAACGATGCTTAATGAAGTCAAGTGCATGGCGCATACCCCTGATGTAAATCAACGCCGAAAGCTTTATTTTTTTTTCTAATCTTTATCTGCTTCTGCTAAGCGAAGGATATGAAGCTGTTTGGATTAAGGTTCTCAGAAGTGTATCACCTCGATTTAGGTGGCTTTTTTGAAACCGAGGTAGATAAAATCTTATACGTAAGTTGTTGACATAGTATGTAACGTACTTTCGTGTGCTTATGGTAAGAATGTGCACTCATTTAAACTGCTATTTCCATTTTAGATGATGAAGAAACTGTGGCAGGAGCGAAGTTTTCAGCTTTGGGAATAGACAAGAAACCTGACCGTGGAATTGTGACATCAACTCCCGCTCACCACACGCTGAAACCACCAACTCACGAAGGTCAGTTCTTGTATATTTAACGGTTTGGAGCCTTTCATTTACTTAGATATGCGAGAAAGCCACACTGTTCTAGATTTCTTTGCACCACTCAATAAAGAGTTGGAAGAGCAAATGAGGAAAGAAGAAGATGAAGAGCTCTTGTATGCTCAGTCTGCATTTATGGTTAGAATACCCCTAGTATTCGTACGATTTATGGACATTACAGTGGTTATTAATACTTCTTTAGAGACGTCGTTCCCTCGCTCCATCGAAATCCATCACTGTAACGAAGGGTTCTCTCCCCAAGGTTAGGCCAGTTCAGGATGCTCAACGCTCTATGGAAATAGCGTTGAATAGAATGAATTTGGGAGAGTCGGAAGATGCAATAGAAATGAAGAGGGCGGATTCTGGTGATCATACTAAGATTGGAGTGGAACTTCCATTGTGTGTGATCAAAATTTTCATAACGTTGTTTAAACATGTTTTAGTCATACTAAAACAAGCGATTTACAGAATAGTCGAGACCACCAGAATAAATCCTTGGGATAGACAACTGCAAGCGAAAATCCTCAAAAGAAGTCGCAAGCCTTGTTACCAGCACGAATTCGATGCAAGATTCCTTGCACCTACCACTTAGTACTTTTATTTTAACCATAGTGTTAGTGTTTTACTGGTAGATTTTAGGTGGCATGTCCATGCGTTTCTGTTGGAGAAATGGCAAATTTTGGTGGAGAAGCATTCAATATAGTTGCTTTTATTGGTCAAGGTGGTTACGCCAAAGTGTACAAAACGGTAAACGAGGAAGGAAGAACACTTGCGTTAAAGGCAAGGACTTTTTCTGCTTCTATGACAACCAGTTGTTTAATACGCTTTGCAAGTCTTCCATGGTTCTAGTACGAGACTCCTTCGTGTCCATGGGAAGTCTACATATGTTCGGAGCTGAGAACGCGTTTAAACAAAGGCAGAAAATTTGCTTTGGACAGTGTGATGCAGGTTATTAGTTGTTTAGAAAGTGTTTGATCTTGTCGTTGATCACATATCCGTAGTTTATGTTTGTCTGAACCAAAACCTTTTAGGTTACCGAGGCTTATATATTTACTAATGCTTCTGTAATTTTTAGCGAGTATCACCCCTATGGAACTCTTCTGGTACGTCTCCATAGTTATTCGAGAAACTCATTTTTTATATTCCTTGCGATTTGTGATTTATATACTTAGAGTTGTACTCAAAATGATTCATGTTTACACTACGTTATACTACGTGATACGTTAACACTTACGCGAACAGACTGTTCTATAAATGCCATGTTCACAGCCTCGTGAGCCTTCCGGCTATTGAAACAAAAAAAACCGTGTTGGTCAATCACTGAAGGATGCGCCATGCATTCGATTTCATTAAGTGACGTTGGAGGTGACTTAATGCGTATCTGGCCTTTACAATGACTCGCGGTGGCCTGCCGATGTATCGAGCCATAGCGGCTATCCTCCCACACAAGTCTGGTACCAATTTGCAGACGTTGGTACGATGGAAGACTTGGTAAGCCGATCCCAACGGGTGTGTCGTAGGTCGTCTCCGACCACTGCGCCCTACGGCTAATGAAATACAATCTAGTATTGAAAACCACCAGGTACGTAAAGACATGAAAATGGGCGTAGTTCCGAACTGCCACAGTGCAAAATTAGGCGCCATCATGCAAATGTTAAAAGGTACTGTGTTGGGAAAAGATTGTTGATTATGTACAGTTAACACATTCGTGACAAAGCTTATTTTTCTACCATAATTATCTGTCCACGTATCTGCATCACGTGTATCATTTGTCGTCCCATCGATCGTCGACTCATGCGAGTTCCATCGGACCTTCTATTTCCTCCTGTCACACACAAGAGTAGCTCAGTGGATTCTGCTCGCTCTAGGGTCTCGTTGCGCATCATACCTTTCTTCTAGGCTTTTGATGAAGAACCCTGACCAGCAAATCGGTGGTCTACCAGCAGTACGTTTGACATCCCGAGGAATCCAGTCGCTAATGGCTCCTGTACATCGGTTGTTGTTCGTACGCATTACGTGTCCACCCCACCTTATCTTCGATGGTTTGGCATATAGAACGGCATCTTCGATTTTTGACCATTGGCGCAGGTCGGGGCATCAGATCCCTTACCTCATTTCTGTGATACGGGACAGTCCTAGCATGATCCTTTTGACTACGCCTTCAATAACGCTGAGTGGTCTTTCGTCCTGACTACGTAACGGCCAGGTTTCTGACGCATGCGTTAAGGCAGAATAGATCGTGGAGTCTAAAAGTTGGCACAGAGTAGGATGTTAATTGTTCTTCACACGGTATCCCCGATGTCCTTACAAATTTCCAAGGCGCTCTATTCCTCCTTAACTCCGGGGCTAAATGGTCCATCATATTGACAGGTACACATAAATGGTTCTTAGTATACCGTAGGTTCTTCACTTATTCAGGTGTTTTGTCAGATCGCATTTCGGATTGCCGCCTTGCATACTTATGGAAAATATTTTGTTCTATATCCTTAAGACTATGTATAGTTGGAAAGATGCTGAGATATGAGGAAAACTTAGAACCTCACGTGCTCTTCAAATCCGTGAAACCCCTAGCCAGTATATAATCCTTCATGAGCTATGTAAAGATTTTATAGCCAACTTATCTCCATTCTACAACAGTATTAGCATCAACGTCAGAAGAAAGGTTAGGCATGACGATACCATCTCGCCAAAATTACTGCCACCGTCGAGAACGTCATGTGAGCACTGCAGCAGGACAGCGTGAGAGCGAAAATGGATCGTGGGCAGCTACACAATCTTTGATTAGCTGATGACATCGTTCTTATGCCATGAAGCATTATCCGCCTAGAGCGAATGCTTGCCGACTTAGATAAAACCTGTGGGCAGATTGGTTTTCGACTAAATTTAAAAAAACGATGTTGATGAGGAACGGATTGGTTGCATGTTCCCCATTTACGCTCAGCCGAATGAATATCTCCGGATATCCCAACTACGTCTATCTAGGTCGGAAAATCAGTGTGATGAAGGACAAGCTCCAGAGCTGAGCAGGAGGAAGCGAGAGGCGATCTACGGGATTACGGGGTATACAGGTGAATACAACAAAATTATCTTGATGGCACGTATTGTTGTAGTTAGCATGACAGCAGAATGAGTAATGTTCTGTTTTAGAACCTTGTTCTATATGGGTTTTGTAGAAGTATTGGCCGACCTTTCATATTAGGAACAGTTCATTTATGGTTATCAAGGATGTTAGACATTTGCAGGATATTTCCAACAAAATGAAGGATCCAAGCTGGTACATAGTTCTTCTAATTGCTATACACATGGCAAAAATACTACGTGATGTGCACAGTGTTAAAGTTATTCATGGAGATGTTAAGCCTGACAACTTTATGATCCTTAATAAGTTAGTTTTCTATCTCTTACTCCTTGCTTTAGTTTATATTTTTATGTTTTTTATACTATTCATATTTAGACTGAATGATGGTGACGATATACCAATGATCCTTTCTAAACCATTTTTGAGACTTATTGATTGGGGTCGGGCGATTGACATGCACTTCTTATCCGGTCGTGCTTTTACTGGAAAAGTTGGAACGGAGAAATTTAACTGCTCCGAAATGCTGGTATGGTAGCATGAGCTATTTATTTTGTTCCCTTTCTTTACAAATAATGAGTATTTACGTGGCGGCAGTATAAGATTTCATTGACAAAAAGAAGACGTGATGAAAATTTACTATAAATACAGGTGTCCTTTTTATCCCTGTTAGCTACTATCCACTTCAGTGAGCAGCAAACGGGAAATGTGAAATGATATTGCCCGGTCCTACCACGTTTTCTATAGGAGGTGACGGAAGTCGACAGAATCATTGTCTACGTTGTGTATTCGTGATAACAGTAGATTAGGAATAAATGTCAAAATCGTCTTCTTACTAGAGTAGTGCCAGTGCAAATGGGAGGTGCTATTGTCTCTGGTATCTAAGCGGCTCCTGTGACCATTGATACAATTTAGATGGAGGTTGTACATCACTTAAAGTTGGGCAGTTGCGATGAGAGATTATTTACTGTCTGATGTTTTAGCTTTAGTAGATAAGTTGTTATATGGGCTGTGAGAAGTGCACCTATTTCATGATTTATTCAGTAAATTTTTTTTGTGACTTTGTATAGTTGTGTGGCCATGTCTGTCTTCTTGGGCTTGGTCGAAAAGTAGGTCTAGTTTCTACTAAGACGACAGCGATTTCTGGCACTTTCTGTTCTCGATGAGAATGTTGTTTTTGTAACATTGGAAATTCCTGATGGTGGATCCATTAACTCCTAGATGTAAGTCGCCGTTTAAAATTCAAAATATGCAACAGTGAGGCGGCAGAACTTTAGAGGAGTGTGACCTATGGTTTGGTGGAAGTATTTTGGAAAAGTGAAATGTTGATTTAAGTATTATTTATCGTTTGTTTTGATTAAGCTGTGTGGGTAGTTGCTTCTCTTTTTTTCGGCCTGCTACGCATGACTTTCAAAAGTGTCGCTTCTCGTAGTCTCAAATTTCGGCAATTGATCCGGCTATATCAGTAGTGCAACAATAGCGACATAACGGTGTTAAGAAATGTGAACAGTAGAAGCGCATCGACAACGGTTGTGGAAAGGTTATATCACATAGAATCCGATTTGACGATGAAAAGAAAAGCAAACATGTTCATGGTTGCCTATGAACCTTATGTTATAGACTGGTTACGTAATATGAAGAACAACTATAGCAAAGAGTAAGGAATAACTAAGATATCGGTGAGTAGGGTGATTAAGAGTAACAACCAACTGAGCTTAAGGTTGTTTATTTTATCGAAGAGCTCGATAGGTGAATTGTGCTACATGAAATAAAAGAAAAAAAAAGGATGAAGACTGTAAGAGAACACAATTTGTACGAGCTGAAGCATGAGTAATGGTGTTGTTTATATGGGAGATTCAAGTGGAAAGCCTTGCAATAGGTTGCGCAAATAAGGTGATCTAAGCACGGTAACCAGTATTCGAGCGAAATCATAATGCTGGCCATGCATGAACTGAGCGGAGAAGGTCACAGCGTCGAGCCACCAGTGATGCTCCTTTGACCGGAGTTTATTGAGAAGTATGGATATATGGCAAGTCCTCAAGCGCGCGGGTGTTGTGTCTGTCAACTTGAAAAGTAACCGATAAGACAACAGTAAATAGTGTTCGGAGTGTACTACGTATATGCGAGACCAATGGTAAAATCAAGACTTCTGTCCAGAGTAGAGAATAACTTTCTATCTACACTCACTGACAAGTCAAACATAGGTTCAATACCTCACAAAATATACGAATGCCGAGACACATCTTTCGAATGTGTTAATCTGCTGGTGTTTATCTTTTACTTAAAAAATGTCTATTTATTTCTATAAGAACCGTTAACTACTTAGGTCTAGCATAAAATAACGTGCTTTTGTGAGCTGTCGTTTTGCCTCTTTCCACTTTTTACCATTCAGGATGGTCGTCCCTGGACATTCCAAACTGATTACTTTGGTTTTGTTGGCACTATGCATGTAATCATCTTTAATAAGTACGCTGAAGTAGTAAAGGCAGATGGAGCATTCAGACTACAGAACGTCATGAAGAGGTATGAATAACTTTTCTGATACAACAACATTTCATTTGCGTTTAATAGCATGCCTCTCCTCGGTTTACCGCCTCATCGGGACTGGGAAGGGTTCCTGACTGTCGGACGGCGACTTACAGCTAGCGGATGCATCCTCCAGGCAGGGTCTTCCAAGCTGAGAAGTTCGGCGTTTCCATCAGTTAGCCTAGCTAAGAGTAGACCAATACCAAGGTCCACAATCTTCATGGTATCAAATTAGTCGCATAGTGATAAATCAAAAATAAACCTTCGATCAACAAGGGCGGTGACTACCTGTGGTAGTGACGACCTGGGGCAGACTGGCCAGGCTGTCCACGGGACTCCAAGGAACCACTATGGTTAAACTAGAAAATCTACGTAGAATGGAGAATAGAGAATGGAGACGGAAAACCAGTGAGGACGGGCCATC
Source organism: Angiostrongylus cantonensis (assembly GCA_009735665.1). Taxonomy (NCBI): domain Eukaryota; kingdom Metazoa; phylum Nematoda; class Chromadorea; order Rhabditida; family Metastrongylidae; genus Angiostrongylus; species Angiostrongylus cantonensis. The sequence continues at coordinate 1,429,756 of MQTX01000153.1, read as the reverse complement.
TATGTATCCAAGTAAGCTTGGTATATGGTTGGTAGTCGTGGACATGGTGCATATTGACGAGAGCCAGCAGTTTTAATGAAATGCTTGTGAGACAATGCATTTCTATCTACGTCTCGCTGTAAAATGTCAACTTTGGAAGTGGTCGAGGTCCAGCAAAAAATTCTCACAAGGTTGTTGAAGATTTAGAGCTCAATAAGAGTTGAGATTGATGTTGTGAACGTTAGATATTTTTGGAAGACAACTTGCTCTGTTCGACCACATAATGTTTTGGTACGTATTTCTACTTTCGTGTTTTCCAACCTAGTTCTTTGTCTTCGCTGTTTAATGTTTGAAATCTCCAACGTTTTATATCAGTTAATAGCTCTTTTCTTCCTAAGAAGATCGAGTTTTCACCCTTTGTGTTCTGGAATATTTCCGTTCTTTGTGCATGGAGAAAACTATCCATCTTGTCATGTTTGCTTTCTGCCTTTCAGTTCCTCGTTGTGAAATCCGAGGACACTGCATTGCACGAGGACAAATGAATGACAAACGTTTCACAACATATTATCGCGTGGACTTAACGGTCCTTTGAGGAACGCTTTTTGTAATGTTGATATTGATCCACCCATTTTCATTCACAGTGATGATTATGCATTCCTCTAGTGAACTACCCGTCATTCGTTCTATTTATTTCTTTTTTATTCTTTGTCGAGTCATCCTCGAACTATTTTCTGGTTCGGAAAGATGAAAGAGAATGAGTAACATTGCACCCGTGTATGCAAATTACATCGGTTGTTATTCACACTTTAACACCACTTTTGTACGATGGTGCAAATTTTCATGACGTTTTCGTCTTGGTGCCATCAATTTGGTGCATTTATTAGCAAAACGTCAATATTGTATAAACCAGTTGTTCAAACTAAAAAAAGGATTACTAAACTTTAAAAAACGGTTTCAGTTTTGACCAATATTCTGCCTAAATGTTTGGTAAAACTTGTCAGTCCATTACTCTAATACCAACAGTCAGCAACAATTTTGTAATATTCGTTTCTTTCCTTGCTTAATCATCAACAACTGCGAATATTTGTGTTGTGAAATCATCCACAGTAGCTTCTTCATCTACTGCATGAGCATTGTCAGCTGATGCGTCAGCGTCTATTCTAGATACCCTGAAAAAAGTCTGTCGCCGACGCGATAGCTTCCTCCTTGGTAGAGGACTCTTTAAAAGAATTATTGTTGCTGGAAAAATCTATATGGTTCAGTAGAACGTGTTAAGATCTAGCCGGTGTTGGAGAAAGGCGCAGACAGGTGCGATTTTTAAGGATGGGCAGAAGATTCACTTTGAGAAAGAAATCGTACGAAATAATTGAAAACAGAGGGAATCACCAATAGTATCGTTGCTCTCAGTGGGTTAATCACAAAAGTCGCACGGGACTATTAAACAAGTGAATAAGAAAAAATATCCCGAAGCGCTGGTAGGTTAGGGATGGACAATGCGAGTAGGACGCACTGGTTGGACTTGTTGCCGTGAGAACAAACATGTGGTGAATATGTCGTTTGTCTCGGTCATTTAAAATTGTACACGCTAGTAGTGTTTCTAAAGGCTGGTAAATGTGTTCATGTTTCTGTCCATTATGCAAATTTTTGGAGTTTTATTTTAAAATCTATCTCATTTTGATGATCTTATTTTAAGGCGTCTCATTATTCGTCCGCTGCTGGAAAAAATTTTCCACGATTTCCTAAATATTCCGGACTGTGACCACTTTCCTGACTGGGACAGGGTTATTCAGGTGCTATTTTTTGTACTTCAATCCCATATTTCGTCACATTACAGTGGTTTATAGTGACGTCAAATATATTGAAATGATAATGACATAAAATGTGTTCAATGTTATCGCTTCAGGAAATGGAAGCATTTTTTTCTGAGACATTCATAGCAACTGAGTGGCATCAAGCTGTGACACGTTTCAATTCCTGCTTGTGAATTGCTTATATTCTTGTAATTATGGTATTTAATTGAAGACGTCTGCTTTGTACATCAGAAGCAACTGCGTTAACACATTCGTGACGTTAGAACTCTCGCATGGTTTTTTTTTTCTTTTCGTTTTCAGTCCTTCCACTACCCTGGTATTGGAGGAATTGTCGCCTATTGCTAAAAAGCGAGCTTCGTTGCGAATATGTTAAGGGTTCAGATTTCTTCACAACTTTGTATGATCAGTTTGGAATTTGGAACCGGGCCTTTAGGCGAATAGAGTTGGCTTAGGGTTAGTATCATTGGGGTTTCAATTTGTGTCTGAGTCATGCGTTATCGGAGCTTTTGTTAAAATGTTCCACTCTTCGCTCCTCGATGATACTGCATGTTGGTCTTGCGTGTTGGGATAAATGATGATTTTTTTAGTTGCAAACGGCAATGTTTCTTTCTGTTTTTTTTTTTTACAAGCAATTCATCGAGACGTCTTTTTTTTGTGGAGTAATGAATCGCTTAAAACTTATACGATGCATGTTAATGATTCAGTTTCTGCTTATTCGCTATCATTATGTTGCTGTCTTTACATGTTTATCCTCTCATATCAAGCTTTCTTAGCAATCTGGATCCTGTATGTACTGTATGGATCTTTATCTGGTAAATGAAGTATCTGATTTTGCATGGTCAGGGCACGAGTAAATAAAATATGCACGGTTCGAGAGAAGCTGCATTGAGTGCACGCAAGGTGTGCTCACGTTGTAACCGGTAAGATTCCACTTTTCGCTTCGCTGGTTCGCTTGCTGCGTTAGTCACATGGCAGAACGTCACGTTTATTACATAGACAGAGCGAGTTCTGTCCTGTCAGTATGGTATTCTCAATGCGGAAAACGATGTAGAAGAAACGAAAAGCATGATCAATTAAATTGACCTCATAGCCGCTCTCTTCAGATTCTACGAGCTGAACGTAACTGCTTATTGTATCTCTGTGACTCAGTTCCTATATATCGATCTGTGCATCGTTCGACAGCAGAATTGCGGAACTGTTGGCGGACAAGGAGAGACTTGAAGGGGTGAATCACGCGCCGAAAGGTCCTTCTGGACGTCAAGCCACTCAGAAGCGTTCGGTTTTTGTCACGTGTGGTCGCCATTTCAGTGCTTCAGTCGGGGATATTGGAAGCGACTACTAATCAGTGTTTTGGGCACCATCCGACAGTGGTTATCCGTTTGCACTTTAACAGTTCTCATTGAGAACGAATCACCGTGTACAGTGTTGGTCAAACTGTTGTTGAGTGTTCTCCACTGCTGGAATATAGTTGTTGGCCAGTTAGTTGTCACTGTGTTCTTTGTGCTCATTGTAGTGTGTGCGTCATTTGGACGCCCATTCCCACTATGAAAGTTGCTGATGGTGTCGTGAATGAGATCGCAATTCTCACCAGCTTGAAGTTATGGATTATGATTTCGCCCTTTGATTGTGCTGTACCTCCCGTACACTCAGCAATGCTATCGAACTGATTCATCGCAGTTCGATTTTTCGCGAATTTCCGATTCTATAATCTGCGTGCGTTGTGCGTGTTACTCATTCATTTAATACTATCTGTGATTACTTTCGTCGACATTGACTTTTCAGCGTCTTACAAGGATGCCCATTAAGGATCGAATGGCCAGTTTAAAGGTAAAGTTCGTTCTTGCCTCGGCTGCTGCGGCTTTTTGGGATAGCACCGCAGTGAGCGTTTTTATCCGTATACATTCGGAAACTGAGTGACACGTCTTCAATCGTACTGCAATTGGCTGAAGAATGACTATGAAGATTATTTTAGCTGTAGCAGTAGCATTGATTTTTTTCCCGTTCAGTTTCTGCGGAAGACGAACGCTGCTGAAGAAGATGTGCATGTAATGAACTGCTTGACTGCAACTACTGGAGAGGAGGAAGCAACGGAAGAGGTTCGTCGGTGATTACAGATGTTTTTCAAAATAGTCTGTATTTAGTTGTGGGCGTGCTGTCTCAGAATCTCATTAGTCAGAACAAAAACTTCATTTCCTGATCACTAGAATCCAGGAATCGTCACTCGAACACCACACATTTCGAACATTTGGGTAGAATTGTCACGGTGTTACGAAATGCTAAACTTTTTACATTACTGAGATTTATCGTCTGGCACTTCATTTGAAAGCAAAGTCAAAGGACTTAAACAATCGAATTTCTAAGCAAATATTATTCCGCTACTTGAAGTTCTAATCGCACTCATACAATTTGAAATTGAAGGATTTCTGTTATTATAGTTGATATTGGATTGCTCAGATAGACACATAATAGTATGTCGAAGCTTTTGAAGGGGCGGTTATAGCGCAGTGGTTGAAGATGGTCTGAAATAGTGTGACGGTCTGTAGTTGGACCACGTGTTCCAGCGTCACCAAGCCCCTCCTCCCTCCGGAGTGACCAAATTTGCAGCAGACTTCTGTGGGTTTATAGAAGCGCTGAATTGATACATCGATAGGATACCTTAAGTTATTGTATGGGCAAGATATGAATTCAGTCTCTAACTCTAACAATGTTCGATGAAGTCAAATGCATGGTGCCTCCTATAAGAATATTGGTAGTAATAATGGTAATAGTGAAGATAATTTTAAAAGAGTGTCCCAGAGTGTCCGTCGTATTTCTGCTATTAATACTGATAATCTCTTGGAAGTCGGGAGGTTGGTTTCAGATTTATCTGATTAGTGCTCTGTCCCTGATCCATAACGGCTGGTAATTGCATGTGTTGAAGAAATGGGACGCCCCAGCATGACCAAAGAATGGGACCAAAATCTTTAACTAACAGCCAAAATCAAGCGTAAGCACGAATTCTTTTTCGTAATATATATATATATATATATTTGTATGTAAGGGGCGGATAGCACAGTGGTACTGACGTCGGTCATCGCGGGCATGGTGCTAGTTTGATTCCGTTCCAGGCCAACTAAGCCTGTCATCCCTCCGCATTCGGGAAATTGGTATCGCACTAGTCCGTTAAAAAAAAAACTCTGCAATCCAGCTTGGAACGCTCTAGTCCGGCTAGCTCAGGACTCCAGGGATAATCGACTTGACCAGCGTACTACGACATTCAAGATTTAATTGAGATCCTCAGACGACAGCCGAAGCAACATTTAAAAGTTGGAAGATCTTCGTGGATAACTAATGTGAGGAAAGGAATCGAATTTGAGAAGTGCTGGGCTCCGCACAGCAAGCGTGAAGGCGGGTCGTACAAAAAAAAATAAATTTTTTTCTATCTTTATAAAGATAAAGCTGAAATAGTACATCATCTGTATCACTTGTAGTCCCGTTGATCGTGGAGTGATTCAAGCGGGCCCCAGTAAATTCTCCATTTTTCCCTTTTGTGTACAAGAGTAGCCCAGTGGGTTCTCGTTCTAGGGACTCGTCGAGCATCATATCTTTCTTCTAGGCTCTTCGTGAAGAACTCTAACCATCGGGTCAGTGGTCTACCTGTATTACGTTTGACATCGCGACGAATCCAGTCACTAACAGCTTTTGTACATCGGTTATCACTCATACGCATTACGTGTTCGGCCCACCTTATCTTCGTCTGTTTGGTGTACAAAACAGCATCTTTGATTTTTGGTCGTTGACTCAGGTCGGAGCTTCGGGTCCCATCCCTTACTTGTGTGAAACGGGATAATCCTAGCATCGTCCTTTCGACTGCGCGTTCAGTAACGCTAAGTGATCTTTCATCCTGCTTACGCAGCGACCAGGTTTCTGACGCATGCGTTAGGGCAGGAAGAACCGTTGAGTCGAAAAGGTGAGCACGGAGTCGGGTGTTCTTTCTCCTCTTCACTATATCCTCGATGCTCTTGAAAGCTCCCCAAGCCGGTAGTTTCCTTGTGCTCAGCTCTGGAGCTAAGTCGTTCATCATATTGATTTCCCGACCTAGATAGATATAACTGGAGCATTAGGAGATATTCGTTCCGTTGAGCGTGAATGGGGAAAAATACATTACATATATACACCTATGTATATATGCTCCCGATTTGTGCTTTTTAGATCATTTCCGTTGACGAGTGATTGTTGATAACACCGTTAGAGTAAAAAACTGGCTGAGATAAAGGCAAAATAAGGGCGCCTCAGTGGTGTGATGGGAAACAACCCTCGAGAACGATAATGATTCAAGCGGGCCCCAGTAAATTCTCCATTTTTCCCTTTTGTGTACAAGAGTAGCCCAGTGGGTTCTCGTTCTAGGGACTCGTCGAGCATCATATCTTTCTTCTAGGCTCTTCGTGAAGAACTCTAACCATCGGGTCAGTGGTCTACCTGTATTACGTTTGACATCGCGACGAATCCAGTCACTAACAGCTTTTGTACATCGGTTATCACTCATACGCATTACGTGTTCGGCCCACCTTATCTTCGTCTGTTTGGTGTACAAAACAGCATCTTTGATTTTTGGTCGTTGACTCAGGTCGGAGCTTCGGGTCCCATCCCTTACTTGTGTGAAACGGGATAGTCCTAGCATCGTCCTTTCGACTGCGCGTTCAGTAACGCTAAGTGATCTTTCATCCTGCTTACGCAGCGACCAGGTTTCTGACGCATGCGTTAGGGCAGGAAGAACCGTTGAGTCGAAAAGGTGAGCACGGAGTCGGGTGTTCTTTCTCCTCTTCACTATATCCTCGATGCTCTTGAAAGCTCCCCAAGCCGGTAGTTTCCTTGTGCTCAGCTCTGGAGCTAAGTCGTTCATCATATTGATTTCCCGACCTAGATAGATATAACTGGAGCATTAGGAGATATTCGTTCCGTTGAGCGTGAATGGGGAAAAATACATTACATATATACACCTATGTATATATGCTCCCGATTTGTGCTTTTTAGATCATTTCCGTTGACGAGTGATTGTTGATAACACCGTTAGAGTAAAAAACTGGCTGAGATAAAGGCAAAATAAGGGCGCCTCAGTGGTGTGATGGGAAACAACCCTCGAGAACGATAACCACGGCCTCCAGTCTAACCTGAGGTTCCGGCTTTGGCCCACATTGTGATTGTATTTAACAAAAGATTACTATAAACTTCATTACGCCTAGCGCATTTGCCTCTCGCGGTCACCAGTACAGTTCCGATATCACTGTTAGTACGTTAACTAGCCAGATTTCCTTTCTCAGGAGTCTCAAAACCTTTGTTAGTGCGACTTTCGCATCTTGACGCCACATAGAAACTAGTCATCGTGTTGATGCTCATTATTGTATCGATTTTTGGTTTTTGTTTACCCTTAGCTGAATTTCCGGATGAAAATGCCTTCTGTCTTTGCTCGAGTAGCCATGCTGCGGGATCTCTTGTAAAGGAAATCAGCATGGTACATCTTTGTCATTAATAATCTGCAATCTCTGGTGAATAAGTTATTCGTCAGAGATTCCTCGGCTATAGATCGTAGTTCGACACCTGCAACAAACCTTTCGAGGTTCACTGGTAATAGCGCAAAAAAACTGCATAAATAAGCGAATCAGTACACAATAAGCAAAACAGTAACACATGCGATACATTTGTTGACGTGATTTGTTAGCTTGAGATAAAAAGATGAAGCATAAACCTCTCGGCGTTGATCAATCCCTGAAGAATGCGCCATGCATTCGACTTCATTAAGCATCGTTTGGAGGTGATTGAATGCATATCTGGCCCTTACAATGACTTACGGTCGTCTACCGATGTATCGAACCAGTTGCTGCTATCCTCCCAGATAAATCTGGTACCAATTTGCCTACCCTGGAGGAATGGGAGGCTTGGTCGGCAATTGGCGCGGGTATCGATTCCACATGTGTGTTGTAGAGCGCCTCCGACCACTGCGTCCCACGCCACCTTTATGCTACCGATAGCAGTGATTTAAGTGCTACAATGAAGAGAAATGAGATGATAGGAGGTGGTCTGAATGTGAATCGTCGAAGTCTTATGTGATCCTGAATTCAGTTTCTTCGACGTGTCACGGCACTGCGGGAGGCGATCGCTAAAATGAACGACGTCGTAGAGTTGATCAGACAACTGCACAACCTGCTCAAAGTCTCCAACGACACTCGCGATGTCGACCGAGGTACTATCGTTGTTTACTTTTCAATCCGTTTGCTCTGTGCGGTAGGAGTGTGAAGTTTTACTGAACTTCTCGGCATTGAGTGGAAACTCAACAGTTGTGGAGGAATACTTTTAACCAAGCCATCCAAGAATGCGAATTTATTTGTGCGAATATCAAAGGCGTAATACTGCTTGGGAGTTTTCATAAATGACAGGGTATATGCGTTTGAAAATCATTTCTCATTCTGCTTTCCTACTTGAAACTCTAATAATAAAAGCTGTTTTTCTAATTTTGAAACCGACAGTCATTTAACCTCGATGCCAGAATAATGTGCGACAGACGCGAATACTACTGGGTAACATGGCGCGTGTGGCACAGTGGCTGGAGGCGCCACTGCGACGCGCACGTGGAATGCGCCCGTGGCCCACCAAGCCTTCCATCCCTCCGGGGTCGGCAAATTGGTACCAGACTTGTCTGGGAGGAGAGCATCACTGGCTCGATACATCGGCAGGCCACCGCGAGTCATTGTAAAGACCAGCTATGCATTCAATCACCTCCAACGATACTTAATGAAGTCGAATGCATGGCGCATCCCTCAGGGATTGATCGACGCCGAGAGCTTTTTAGCTTTACAAGAATAATCAACATGTGTTTAGAATGTTGATCTCACACGAGTTTGACAAAGTAGTTTTATTCGGCTGACGTCTCGACGTCTTCGTCTTCACCTCAGCCGATGATCCGAGTCGAAGGTCCACAGCTGTTGGTTTCCTCGATGTGGCGTCTTTATCTTCGTATCAAGACGGATATACGTTGAAAAACAAACTATTATGAGCGGATGGTCATATCATCAACAACCGCCCTGTATAAAAGAGCATCGGCGTATGAGTATGCCTCATTCGAGAGATAGTCATCTGAGGGAGTTCCGCCTCGATATGAAGACGAAGACGCTCCTTCGAGAGGACGAACAAGTGCTAACCGTCGACTTAGATCATCGGCACTGATAAAGACGAAGACTTCGAAACACTAGTTGAATAAAACTACTTTATCTATACCGTAAAAGCTCACCGATTTGAACACATGCTGTTTTTCTAATCTTATGAGCTTCATTTCATATTTTCTGTGTGTAAAACGTTTGAAGGAGAAAGGCGAGAGAATCATAGTATGTTTTCTGAAACAGTTTTTTGAAGAAGAGAACAAGTGAAGACGAAGACGCTCCTTCGAGAGGACGAACAAGTGCTAACCGTCGACTTAGATCATCGGCACTGATAAAGACGAAGACTTCGAAACACTAGTTGAATAAAACTACTTTATATATATATATACGCATGCATGTGTTGCATCATGCATGCGTCGCATACATACATTACATGCTTGCTGTATATGGTTACCATGCATGGATACAAACATGCACGTATGCAGACACAAGCAACGTGAAGTTTTTACGTTTAGTGGGATTGATTGCTAATTTCAGCACGGCTACAGACATTGTTTGAGAAATTGTCACAGATGTTTAAAGGATTTTCTAAAGAGCTGGATAAGGTGGTAGCGGCTGTCAACGGTTGGTTCCGATCTACTTGTTTTACAGCTAATTTTGCAAAACAAAGTCCGTTCGAGATTGGTGGGTAACTGATGGCTTATGTTCCAATTCAGTACTCTTGTTGTTTGTGTTTTACTTGTGGATCTCCCTCTTATTAACCACCGCACAAGCTTTCACTCAGATGAGTTATCAAGGTCGAGAAATGGCACGTCAGTTGACCATCATTCTACGGATTTGTGACAGATATATTGAAAACCTATCTAATTTCAGCGACTTTTACACGATATTGGCAGAACTTGGAGCCTGGGCTAGATCGAGCCACGATTACCCTTTGCGGGGGCTCCCCATTGCACACTGCGCAACGGAGGCCTTTGCTCTGCATTTTTCAGTTGTCTTTCTACCCTAAGCTGTCATCAGCAATCACCCTCATCAGCGGGATTGATCTGAGCTGCACAAACCTCAGCATTTTTGTGGTTGTATTTCGCATCATACTCTTCCATTAGAAATTACTGTAGGCAGAAAATAAATAGTTAACGCTGTGACTTCGACTACAGCCGCCATTGCACACTGCGCAACGGAGGCCTTTGCTCTGCATTTTTCAGTTGTCTTTCTACCCTAAGCTGTCATCAGCAATCACCCTCATCAGCGGGATTGATCTGAGCTGCACAAACCTCAGCATTTTTGTGGTTGTATTTCGCATCATACTCTTCCATTAGAAATTATTGTAAGCAGAAAATAAATAGTTAACGCTGTGATGTCGACTACAGCCGCCGCTTAACTAGATTCAATGCCGATTTGTGCTCCCCAGATCAATCCCGCTGACGGGTGAATGATGATGGCAGCGTTAAGAAGAAAGCTAGTTCGGAGACACAAAAGCAAAGGCCACCGTGGTGTAGTGTGCAATTCGTGAGCACCTGGAAAGGCAGTCGTCGTTCGATCTGGCTGGGTATCCAAGTTTTGCAAATATCTCAGTATCGTTGTGGTTGTATTTCACGTCATACCCTGCCGTGAAAAATTATAGTAGGCAGAAAATAAAGGTTAACATTATATATATAATATATATATATATATGTAGAGTACTAGCAGTGCATAATTTTGAGAATAAATTGGAAATATTCCGCCTAGATAGTATCAATGAGACAACAGTAATTCAGACCTCGATGATGAAGTCCGCGAGGCTCCGGATCGAATCTCTGCGTTTTTTCGAATGAAGAAGGACCAGGTATCACTTGTAAATCATAATTTCTGCCATCTACATTTCCTACACGGACCTCCCTCATATGAAGGATCTTGAGCCGGTCAGTCGCGAGGCTACGTAGTGCGTTCCCAGGTGGCAGATAGGTGGTTAATCGCGGACCAAAAGCGAGCTTTCCTTCCCTAAGACGCAGGTGGATCCAGGGGATGGACTTCCTGTTTTTTCTGTCCCGACTTGGCACATACTTTCTGTATTTGCTAGGCGTATTCATGCATGCGTGTGTGAGTGTGTTCTCGCTTTATGCGGATTGTATTCTACTAGTCAATTCGGCCAAAAGCCTGTAATCAAGTGACAGGGAAGTGCATGGAGGCAGTGTCGGCGTTCTCTTCAACACGAGTTTGTCCGTGAACATCGATTCATTCGAACAGCTTACAACCCGCATCGCACGTTTACAATTAAAAAGATGTGGATCAACACCGGCTTTGACAATCTTCGTCGTTTACGCGCCAACATCAAACTATGACGAATGAGATGTCGAAGCGTTCTACATGGACTTGGAGAAGTTCTACAGAGAAGACCATACATTCTTCAAGGTCATCATTGGAGATTTCAATGCCAAGATTGGATCAAGAAGAACGTCTGAGGAAAATCACATTGGGATCTATGGATTAGAATGGAACGGACAGGGTGAGCGGCCATCCGAGTTTATCATGGCGATCAAGACCATCCATGGCAACTCGCAATTCCAGAAGCCCCACCCTTTACGCTTGACTTGGGAGTCTCCCAAAGGAGAGTACCATAACGAAATCGACCACATAATAATAAATAGGAAGTTTTGCCTAACCGATGTCGCTGTTGCCTCAAAATTTTAAACGAGATCAGACCACCGTCTTTTTCGTGCAAGATTTTATTTCTCACGGAAAGGAGAAAAAGTCGCTAAATTCAAAAATCGAAGTTCCAGAACCACCACAAACTGGGACTTATTCAACTCATTAGTCGGCTGTTGGGAAGATGCCGTTGTCGATAACATCGACGAGGAATGCGATCGGCTCATTCAGCATATTCACGCTAGCGCTATGAAAGCTGAGAGTTCGAAGGTCACCAAGAGACGTCTGTCTCCAGAAACTCTCGAGCTGTTAAGCCAGTGTGGAATTGCACGTGCTGCAGGCAACCGCCAACTAGCGACGGAACTTGCGAAACAATGTAGACAGGCGATAAAAGATCATAAAATCTCCCTTCGAAAATCCACCATGCCATTTCGTCGATGAAAAATCGATCAGCACCAGGTCCGGACAGGATAAGATCACAACATCTGAAGAACTTTCCACCAGTCCTCGTAAACACACAGGCTCGGCTGTTCAAACTTTACCTGTCTGTATGCATGGTCCCTACTCAGTGAAAGACCAGCAAGACCGTGTTATTGTTCGAGAAGGACGTACACGATATAGGAAACTATCACCCAATCTGCTTGCTGTCTACCGTCTACAAACTTTTCACATGAGTCATCCTAAACAGGATTGACAGAACACTGGATGAAGGACAGCCATGTGAGCAAGCAGAGTTTCGAAAAGGATTTAGTACGATGGGCCACATTCACACTATAACAAGGCTCATTGAGGTATCGCGAGAATACAAAAGACCGCTCAGTCTCACTTTCATCGATTTGCAGAAGGCTTTTCATTCAGTTGAGATAGAAGCAGTCATGGAAGCCTTTGGTAGTCAAAGAGTCCCTACTCAGTGCACAAAGATTCTTCGTGGGCTGTACAAAAAATTCACAATCGAAATTTCACTATTCTACAACGATATTAACGTTGACGTCAAAAGAGGAGTTAGGCAAGGGGATACAATCTGGCCAAAATTATTTACAGCCACGCTCCAGAACGTTATGTGAACATTGGAATGGGATAATATGGGAGTGAAAATCGATGGTCGGCAGTTACATCACCTTTGCTTTGCTAATGATATCGTCCTTATAACATCAAACATTAGCCAAAAGTAACGTATGCTTATGGACTTTGATAAATCGTGTGGAAAGATTGGCCTTCAACTAAATCTCACAAAAACTATGTTCATGAAAAATGAATTGGTTTCGTTTGGCCCATTCATGCTGAACGGAACGATTATCTCCGAATGCTCCAGTTATGTCTATCTAAGTTGAGAATTAAACATGATGAACAGGAAGTTCCGTTTGAGGAACTGACCCGACCGGTTACTGAAAACCACCTCAGTGAGTGCACATTTTTTCACTAATTTCGTTAAATCACTGCTATTTTTAACGTCGATTAGAATGGATTTGTGGGCAGTACCGTTATATTATAGCTACAGAATTTGTGACTGGAGATCATTTCATTTTCCAGGAGAGTTTCAGATGGCACCTGGTGTCGAAATTACGGGTGTTAATCCTTCCATCGCGGTAAGTTCACTTCTTTATCTTCGATAGGAAAAAAACCTTCCAACTGAGATTGGGTAGTACTATGTCTATCTCTTAGAGGGTAGGACCGTTTTCAATGAAAGGGAGTTTTTTCTGTTTGTGGTACTCTTCTACTTTATTCTTACACACGCAAATACCTCAAGCTTTGGCGTCACACCTAAGCTTTGGTTATCTACAGTTTTAGAAAGTGACTTTCATTTAACCTCGGCATAAATAATAAATACATTGTTGCATTAATGAGCTTAGACAAGGTTGTTACGGGGAACTCTTCTTTGTGATGTTTCGGCGCAAATGTCTTCTTCAGAGCGGCAATGATTCAAATCCGATTTACACAGCAGTTACTTTCTGGAAAGTTGGCTTTGTAGTGACAATGGATGGGGTCGAGTAGTGCGAAACAGGTCACGAGTGACGATTTTGAGACGTTGAATACAATGTGAAGTCGTTCAACGAGGTAATAGGTGAACAATTCGTTGGAATATGGTCTTCATGTCTACGATGAGCTATCTCCAAATAAGCATATCTGAATCCCACATCTTGCGGAATTTTATTGATCATGTGAGAGTGGGGCTGTTCAAATGCACTTTCGAGGACTGCAGCATACTAAGCTTACATCTTTTAAAAGTTTTAGTCTATATGGGGTATCGAATCTTTTCAGCAGTTGTTACTGCTGTTGAAATCGGTTTACTTATCCGTAAAATTCGTTCTGCTCTGTTTTGATAATCGTGAAATGATATTACAGACAAGTGATGGCGATTCCTCTGAGCGACCGCTGAATAGAGGAATAGAGGTTTCCGATGTCGAGAAGGCTCTTCAAGCACAATCTGTCACGGTTGCAACTCGTTTTTTGTTCCTGTTCGGCTTATATTTCCGAACGAAGTTGTTGATTTCGGATTCGAAAAACGTTTGTGCATTTGGGATATTTTAGGAAGACGTGCTGGAACCGCTTTCTCTGAAAACTACCGAGATCAACGAGGAGGTAAACAAAGTGAAACTGCCTATAATTCCACTTTTATTTGAATCTTTAGTTGTTTCAGATATCTTTTGTATAGCCGATCTTAATTTGTAGTAAACGAACTGCCGTGAATTTTTTTTTCCTTTGAATCTTCTCTTCAAAATAGCAGTCGGCTGAGATATCACTTTCTGGAATTGAAGCGACTCTTTAGATTTAGCATTCAGAACGATGAGTGTGGTGAGAAGGATGTACTGCTCGAGGTCAGACAGAGAAAAGACGAACTGCTTCTTCTTGAGGAAGCTGTGTCGTCTTTGAATTCGTTGCACGAGCATCTCAATTTTTTAGTGCACGCTCAGGTTTGTCCCGAATTCCACTGCACATTTTACATTGCATTTCGTGAAGACCAGTTACGACCTTCCTAGATTGCAAAAGATGTTTTGGAGTAGGAACATCACTGAGTTTCCACCTGTTTGTTGGAACACAGTAGTACGAAATTCCAAAGGAAGCAGTACGATATTCTCTCGATCATTCATCAAATTTCTCATGATTCGGATGATTAGGGTAAAGGCTTATACCGAATCATTGAAAAATGCGTTTGGAAGCAAAAAAAGTTGATTTGATATATTATTCATAATATTTTTTATGACTCACAGAAGTCCCATACTGAGGCTTTCATCGGTCTCCTTGGGGTTCTGAGTGAGCTGTCGAGTAACAGCAGTGTTCATGGTTCTATACTTATTTGATACTTGATACTTGAATGGTCTGTCCTCATTGTTCGTGCGGGTCTCAGCATAACGTTCATTTTTCGGAGATTTGCTGGTTAATCCATTGTGCTTCTCTGGAATCTCGAGGTTAGTCTGGCCGAAGTCTGTCCCTTCACCACCACAGGCAGTCGCAACCCTTGTGGATCATGATTCTATTTCTTTGAAAACTATGTTTAACTTTACCCTTGAGATACCTCAGGTGATTAAGAGCTTCTAGCTATGATAGACGTGATGGTATGATTATCTACCGTTGCACTCAAAGGGCTGTAGTCATCAGCTAATCTATTAGGCATCTGTAATCTGTGTAGAGTTCCTCTTTCTTCACCTTTTGCGGAATTTTTCCACTACCTTTCCCATGTTAAGTACGCCTGTTCGATTGCCACAAATTTCGCACATCCACCATTGTTCCCACCTGACATGCCTCATAGCCCTCTACTAAAATGTTCGAGTATTTCCACGAGTTTATTTATGGGTTTCGGTCCTGTTTTCGCCTCACTGATTGATGAATGCTTGTTGTGAAGTTTTTCGTGGAATCCCAAAACAGTCATGCTAAGGCGCCCGCACTAGTTTGCGTTGGTAGTTACGGTTACCTGTTGATCGACGCTAGATTTGTGAGCTAACGACTAGGGATTTTCCAACGTAGCAGGCCAAACCACTTTTTTAAAAACCAATTATGTTGAGTAAAAGTCTTGGAATAAAAATGTTCACTGCTTTTAAGTAACTTCATAGCATAAAAACAGAGCAAACATCAAATTGAAAATGCAACGGTACTGAAGTCGAGGTGATTCGAGTGCTAAATTCTCTTCAATGAGATCTGATAACCCGTTGGTTGGCAATACACTGGTATAACCCATCCAGCAAAATTTAGTAAAACCTGACGACAAAAGTTGTTAAAAGCTCGATAAAATGTATTTTTTCCTCGATGAGCTTATACGAGGTTGATAATAATATTTATTGTCGGCAAACGTTTCTCCCGTAAAATCCGTAATTCTTCGTCTTCATCAGAGCCGATGATCCGAGTCGATGGTCCACGCTTGTTATTCGTCTCGATGTGGCGGCTTCGCCTTCGTGTCGAGTCAGGTCTTCTTCAGCGGTCCGTCTCCTCGAATGAGGCACACTCATTCAGTGATGCCCTTTTATACACGATGCTGATGGTGGATATAATGATAATGTCCGTTGATAATTACTTGTTTTTCTTCCGGACATATATAATCGCGCACATCGTGCAGAAGTCGGTGTTATCATTAGCTAGCACAAAGCGTATTAATGCTTCGAAACCGACTTTCCTTGATCCTCAGTGTGCTTAATCAATATGTATTTTTTCTATGTAAAATGTAAAGATTTCCTCTGATTACTCTTTCTTTTCCCACCCTTCTACCAAATTTCCTCCGTTTCCATATTTGGTCAATCTTAAATTCACTGTAAAGTTTAAGCATGCAACCAACCATTTCTACTGTTTTAATTTATTATTTACTGCTCACTCTCTTTAATGGCAAGGTGTATTGCGAAATATAACTTCAATGATGCTAAGATATTTGCAAAACTCCGGACCGCAGGTGTCTATGGTGGGGAACGAACGCGCTATTGTCCTTTCCGGGGAGTAACGCGTTTACAACCACACCATGCTGGTCCTTCGTTTCGCTTGTCTCTCAGCTAGTTCTATCGATCTCTGCCATTAGCAATTGCCCTTGCTACTACATTTATTTGTGCACTAATAAATGAATTGTTTCAGAACCTCAAGGTAAATCGCATCGACACTAATATTAGCCAGACTGTAGAGTACACTGAGAAGATTAAGAAAGAGACCGATGAAGCGGTTCAGCTCTACCAACAAGTTAACCAGGTATATCATCGTATCCCTTTCTGGATAAATCCTCTAATTTGCTCTGAAAAGTCGCCTTCACGACGCCTTGTTGCCTTTTAATGCCTGTTGTCATCTCTCTTGGCCTTGCATGTCATGATGAGTAATGGATTTTACAGTGGAAAACACGCGAAAAATGTTGACGTTGACAGTCTTCATTGCATGCGTGCCAATATCGACGGAATCGAGGCATTCTATATAGAGTTCCAGAATTCGTGCAAGTAATGCTTGCAACGAAGTCATCACTGACAATGTGAAATCAAAGATTTGTCCCAGAGCACCTTGAGTACCATGCAGGGTACGTTAAGCATATAGAAATTCACCCATTGGAGTTGGAGCGAATATCTGAGCGGCTGTTTCAATTTATCGCATTGACCAACACCGTTCATAGAAATGCGAAGTCTACTTAAAAATCTTCTCCGTTTTTCTTTCGTGCCATTCGCATTCCCAATAGAACGACCCGTTTGACTCCACTTGTCTTGAAGTTTTTGAGCTATGTGCTCTTCTGGGTGGATCTAGAGTGTAGTGGTCTACCTCTTTTGTCAACGTAGTTTTTCCACTAGACTTACCCCGACTAGTTACCCTTTAAAAAATACGATCTTTATCTGGCCTTTCATTTTGAATGAAATAAGCATAGCTACAGAACGTTACTTGTTTGGTTGACTAGATTGCGTGTCAATTTGACTCTGAGTTTTCCACGCTGCGAAAGAGACGAAACCGGAAATCGTCAGTATTATGAATGGATAAATCCTATAAGAACAACGTCATGTTAGCTCGTCAGGTAGGCAATGAATTGATCACTGCCAAGGTTAAAAGAAAGTCGGTCCTGGTATTTGCTATGTTAGTAGGCACATCTCAAAACGTGGAAACGTTCCACCGATTACAAAACTGATATGGTCGCCATCCGACGCCCAGGTAGAAAGCTCACAAATTCCAAAATAGCATGAAAAGCCATCGATGACTCGTACTCGAATTTCTACGACAAACACATCCATCGTACTGCCTTTACCTCAGATCGAGGAGCTTGAACATGTCATTCTAGCGTTTGCCATTCCGAAGTTCAATTTGATATCTCCTGTTATCTCGATGAAGAGTCATATGCAGTCCAGTGGTGATAAGACCTCCCTGAAGCAGCTGCAATAGTTTAAAGACAATCAATACACTGATTGGATCGTCACATGCTTACTATTAGAATGCAAGATAACTGAAAAAAATCCTACACGAAACCGGTATCTGCACAGTGTGCCTGTTATTTATGGCTTAAAACCTTTGTACCTGAGTGATCCTCAAAAAGAGTACAGAGGTAGCGATGTCCGTCATCACGAGCATGGTGCTAGTTCAATTCCACTCCGGAACAACCTCCATCCCTCCGGGTTTGGGAAATCGGTACCGGGTTCGGGACAAAATGGCTCTCTGCAATTCATCAGGGAACGCTCCAGCCCGGCTACCTCAAGACTCCAGGGAGAATTGCTCGACCAGCATTCTACGACATTCAAGATGAAATGAAAATGTCCAAGCAGAAACCGAAACTAAACGTGAAAATTGGAAGTTCTTCGTGGACGATGGTTTCGATGAAACGAATCGAATGTGAAAAGTGCTTGGGTCCGCACAGTGGACGTGAAGACGGGTCATGTGAAATAAAATAAAAAGTAAAATAGAAAAACCTTTCACCCGAGTGATCCTCAGAAGGAGTCTCTTAGTAGAATATTCTGTCTGTGAAAACCTATTGTTTTAACGTTCCGTGGGATGAATTCTAGTTGTTCGTTGTTATTCAACATCATGGGTGTGTATAACGCAATGCCAAGAAATGTCCTGCAATGTACACATGGTTGTTGGTTCGATCCTACGCTTGAGCTCACGAAGTGTTCCATTCTTCAAGGATGAACAAATTCGCACGAGACTTGCTTAGGAGAATAGCAGCATTGACCTGACTTATCGATAGGCAATCGCGAATGATTGCACATACCAGATATGCATTTAATCACCTTAAACTACTGATGAAGTCGAACGCATGGCGCATCAGTCAGAGATTGATCAATGCCGAAAGCTTTATGCTTTTATCCTTTTTGCAGTATTCCAAGCGGTCTCCCTTTACTCTAAGGTGGTGGAGGAAGGAATTTGATCTAGAGAAACAAATGAGCAGCTTACGTAGGCAATCAGGTGGTCAATCTCGCCAACACGGATTGAAAATGCGCGCAGAAACATTGTACGTGAAAATCTGGGAGTAGGTTACTAACGTATATTACTTTATTAATGACAGTGCAGTTTAAAGCAGTAGGTTATATTCCTCATCGTTGTCTTGAATTTATGTGGAAGTTTAGGCTTTTTTGGGACGGTTAGAGCTCGTAGTGATATAGGCAATGTCATCAACGCCGCAGATTCCTTTTTTACACTTTGCAATGACTTTCCGTTTTTAGAAGTCAGCTCTTCTGCTATTGCTTGTCGTCGTTCTGGTACTGATGCTGTTACTGGTTCTCACCACTTTAATAAGAGTATGAACACACGGACTGCACTGATCTAATTTGATGAGCTTTTGTTCTGACCGGTATTAACTAGTGAACAATAACTTTGTATTTATTTTTTATATTTCATGTTAACGTCATTTACTGCAAAAATATGCGGCTGAAATTTAATATGGCATGAGACTGTTTTCGTTCCGCAAAATAAACATTCTGCCTTTTTTCTGACAGATAGGCGAGACGAAGGACCCGCATGTTATGGTGGTGAACGCGTGACTCCCTAGAAAAGACAATAGCGCGTTCGCTCACCGCCGCAGGCACCTGCGGTCCGGAGTTTTGCAAATACCTCAGCATCGTTGTAGCTGTTTCGCAAATAATACCCTTCCGTGAAAACTTGTAAAAGGTAGTACATAAAAAGTGAACATTCTGCTTTTTTGTGAAAAATAATAGGCAATCGTAACGTTGGTGAAACTGGAACCACAAAATTGGCGCCGAGAAAAAAACATCAGATGTGTCGTGTCTGACTGGGGTGAGCGAAATCTCTGATGTCAGTCACGTATTAGCATTACGATGAAACCGCAATATAAACCACATGAAATCAACTTATTTTCTGTGGCTTAAGAGGAGTGTGAAATGAAGGAGGAAATGAAAATGCGAATAGAATTCTGTCAGCGTTATCGCCACTCAAAGTTATGTGTCGCATCACCGAATCAGCGATCTATCATTGGGCAGCTCTCAGTGACGCTTCCAGTGGTGTGCACTGGATGTCAACCCAAGGATATTCTCCATCAGTGACCTATGAAAGAAAAAAACATCTAGGTCATCACAATTTTCATCCATTGTCCAGCTGAACAGTCTGGCCATTATGTCGTGGAACAGCGTGTTACTACCTTTGGTGTCCTGCAGAATGTCGTTCTGCTATTATTTTTTTGTCGTATTCAACTCACCTGTAATCCATTCATTGGTTGGTCTTTTGTGAATTAGTGACAACTTTGGATCGATCTGTTCACTAAATCATTACACAAAGGGCGGTAAAATCAAGGCGCATCAGCGCTATTTTAGTCTCTTCACCCGATATCCAATGAGTCTATGTGTTCTCCATGCTGCACTAATCCAGCTGCTCGTTTTGCTTCCCAATTTTTAATCATGCTTATTTCCTTATGATGCGCGATGCGACGTATCTGTGGTTTTTTCGGAAATAGTTCTAAGAAGCTTTGGAAATTATATATATTTATCCATCCAGTTTCTTTCTTTTCTATTTTTTTTTATGATAGCCTGTGTTAACAAACACACAATATACCGAGGACTTTAGGATCCTTTGCTCTTGTCGTTCGTTGCTGTCGTTATCTTCTTCCGCGTTTCTTCTGCTGTTGATTTTCGCAGCGATTCTGTGAGATTATTTTAGCGACTTGTCGAAACAGGTCTAGCACATGCCCATATTGGACTGATGAAAGCAACGATGTGACATCGCTTAAAGCATTAGAATAACATCGAGCAATTGCACGATAGTCGCAATTCTTCCAGAACTACTACTGGCAAGGGATTGCGTTAGTCGGTTTCTCGATCACAAGCCATAATACGAATACAAACGATTTCTGGTACTGACTTTGCAGCAACGTATGCGCCCTTGGTTCGATTTGAGATTTAACATTCAGAGGAAAGAGTGCAGGCTATGAAAATGTCTACAGGTGACAATGTATTTTCTCCACCTTCCTTTCGGGATGTGAAAGACTCAAACCAATAAATTACAGTTGCGAAATATAACTTTAATGAAGCTGAGATATTTGCAAAACTCTGGACCGCAGGTGTCTATGGTGGGGAACGAACGCGCTATTGTCCTTTCCGGGGAGTAACGCGCTCACCACCACACCATGCGGTTCCTTTGTTTCGCCTGTCTCTCAGCTAGTTCTATCGATCTTTTGCTTCTATTAAAAAGTTCTAGTTTTATCGTTCTATTAAAAAGAGTAGCAGCAAACAAAACGGTTAAGATTGAAACTACAGTTGATTCGTTCGTTCGTCACATTCATTGTAGGAACTATCCTTTGAAAGAAAGGTTTCATTGTGTTCTTTCCACTACGAATGAGTACAATGTGAGTACGCCAGTGTCACGTAAAGGATAAAAGCCATCGGCGTTGATCAACCCCTCAGTGATGCGCCATGCTTTCAACCTCATTAAATATCGTTTGAAAGTGAATGCAAATGTGGCCTTTATAATGACTCGCCGTGGCGTAGAGATGCATCGAACCAGTGCTGCTATCCTCCCAGACACATCTGGTACCAATTTGCAAGCGGGCCCCGGAGGGATGAAGGGCTCGGTGGGCCAGGGGAGCTGGGACCAGTCCCATGTATGTGCTGCATGGCGCCTCCGACCACTGTCCACACGCGTCCATATCAATATCACATACAAAGACATTCTTTTTTCTTTCCCTAACTTTTCTCTATTTCATTTCTGAGATCTTTCTAGCTTCTTCTTTCCTGACTATTCACAGCATGGCTGTACAGATTATTTTCAACTGAAATGAGAAAGGACGATTTCCTGTAAATAACTTGTAGAAAAGAGTTCCTCCGGATTTCTGAGCTCTATTGTTCAAATCGATGGCATGTTTAGAAGTACCATTCTGAATTTTATCATCGTGGAATGGTTTTCGGCTAGGACCGCGATCTATCTGAAATTATTTTCAGCACTAGGCCTCGACTACAGTCGATTTAAGGAATAGAAGCTGTTGGCCTACGTATATATGTGAAGTGGAGACGTGGTTGCTCACCGGAATGCGCCTATTGATGACTAGAAAAAATGGCGGGAGCTGACTAAGGGGTCCATCCGGTTCATGCAGCTGAGTCACGAAGCAGGCGCGGGATTGATAGACAGGCTCGCAAACTCGATTTAGAAAGTGAGTATGATTGAGACGATTATAGTGGAATTTTGAAAAACCTTTTGGCCGCTTGGTCCTGAGGAAGATGGTGATGTCGAAACGTTGAACAATGAAAAGGATAAAACGGTAAAGCGTTCGACATTGATGAGTCCCGCAAGGATGCGTTGTTCTTTCAACGCTATCAGTTATCACAGTGAGTGTCTAAAGCGTAGTCACTACAGCCCCTATACGGGTACATGCCGATGTATCACGTTTATCAAGTTAATATTGCTAACCTTCCAGAAAAGTTTGATACCATCCTGCCAACCTCGTTGAAATGGAGGGCTTGGTGAGTGCGGGTTGCTGGCTCAAACGTAGCGTTAGCCACGATAAAACTGTATAACAACCTTGTGTAAGCTGAACAGTTCAAGATGAAGAAACTGAGCTTAAATATTGTTTCCCATGCATTGATGCGTGTTCGCGTTGAAACAGCGTCATTATGTTCCCTGGGGACGGAAACCGCATTGATCCTCATCGTATTTCGTGCTTTTAACGCTTCATGTTTGCTTCCGCTAGTAATGTGTCTTGTGTATGTTTTAGCTGAGCTATGAATAAACGATGTCGTGCATCGATTCGTTAGCTATTTTGTTAAGAAACAATCTCAATGTGTGTTTTTTGACTACGCATATCTTTGTGACACTGTTAAAGTGTATTTTTCCAAGATTTATTAGGGAGCGGGTAACGCAGTAATAGTAATGCCGACTACTACGAGGAGGGTGCTGGCTCGGCACTATCCCGAGCTCACTAAGCCTCTCATCCCTATGATGTCGGGAAATTGGTACCATTTTTGTCTGGAAAATGTTCACTTTCTGCAATCTAAGTGGGCATGCTCTAACTCGACTATCTCAAAAATCCAGAGAGAACCTACTCGACCAACATCCAGCGTCATCCATGGCGAGAAGACAATCATCAAGCAGCACCCGAGTCCACAAGCGAAAAGTTGGAAAGCCCTTGTGAATGATGAATTCGGGGAAACCTATCGAATACAGTAAGTGCAAGATCCTCATATTGTATGTGGAAGAGGGGTCATTAAGAAATGGTTTATTCGAATACTTGAACGTCACATCCATCCAATTCCCGTAAAACTGGATGAGCACCAAAATATTTTCTGTTTGACTGGTAAATTTTCGTTTAAGTAGATTTAAACTTTCTCGGACTACCGAATTCCACGTTACGATCCCCCCAGCAATTGCCAGCTGGTCATTATGTTATTTTTGGCATAGAAGTGACTACTGGTGCTGGTTACTTGTAGCTGTTTTCGGGCGGAAAATTCGAACTGTTCCCTGAAGCGAACACGTCAGAGGAATGAACCTCGGCAGTGCGTCACAGTTCAAAACCACCTTTTAGTCACCTTTTGTTAGGAGTTGTTCCCCTTTGCCACAATGAAGTGGTAAGTCATCGGGGTGTTTTGGAAATAAAAAAAAATAGGTGGTGGACTGGATTGTTCAGAAAGTCTTTACTTTTTTGCTTAATGGCGAAAAAAAACCTGTCGCGACGACGTGACCTCTATGGGAGTCATGTGATGCGAAGGTGGAGGCCGCTGGCAACCTGAGTGGACTTGACTGAGTCCCAGCTCACAGTGATTCATCCTAATTGCAATGAGACCCTTGAAATCCGGAAACTCCGCCCATGGGATAGAATTTGTCTCCTTACCGCGACGAAATTTTGATTTTCTGAAGCCCACATCATGTATTTCTTTCAATTTATTGCTTCAAAGTTCATATTTCGAGCATCAAGGCAAACAAGCAAGAATTCGTACAGCAGAACAGAATGGTGTTCTCTACTGGACTCTTTATGCTTACAGCTACTGCTCTTCTATTAGGAATTTTAAAAACTACAAATTCGCCGCCAATTTTTCAGAAGTTTAGATTGTAAATATTTTTAAATTTGAAAGAACAACGAAAATTATACACGTGAATAACGGTCGAGTGAAATCTCTTCTATAGATTTATCAAGCTCTGAACTCCTGAAGTAGCTCAGTAATCGAGAAATTTTACTCATTGATGCTGCGATATCTTTTCGTAACTCCCACGTCCGACTTTCTATTAACCTCGGCATTGATGGAATAATTCTTTTTACTTCTGTTTAGTAAACACGAGGTTTTATTTTAATCTTTATTTACGTACAAGCTGACGTTTCGGCGGATTTCGCCTTCTTCAGAGCCTGGAAAGGTCACGTTGACTGAAATATACTCGGTCAAACGCCTCCATAACCAAACAAAGAAAACGCTAAACCAAAGTGGAGTATTTGGTTTACGTTTGCCGACTAGGTGTTCTTTTATACGTAGAGACGGTGATTGTATGACTTCGGGTAGTTTATTTGATCTCCTGTAAGGCGTGCGGAGACGAATACGTTGGCGAAACGGGTAGACCACTCTGCATCCGTACAAAAGAACACCTAGTCGGCAAACGTAAACCAAATACTCCACTAGGCACGCATAGAACCCCGAGGCATAACGGAGAAGATTTTGAAGTAGAGGTTACGATCTTCGCCCAGGAATCGAGAACTCAAGCGCGTGAAACTCGCGAAGCATTCTGGATTAATTCCAAGAATCCGAAAATGAACCGCAGGGAGGAATTCCTCATTATCACGCGTGATATTGGGCAGTATATAAGACTGCTATTTTGATGGGACGGGCACATTACGTTTCCATTTGAACACTGCGCGGTTGGTCTCCACATAACATATTAAATGGAAGGCTCATAGAAAGCGGTGAGTGTGTAAAGACTCTGTGTTCAAGGTGATTGAAATTTTGGTTTAGCATTTTCTCTGTTTGGTTATGGAGGTGACTGGCCATGTAGATTGCAGTCAACTTGACCTTTCCAGACTCTGAGGAAGGCGAAATCCACCGAAACGTCAGCTTGTGCGTAAATAAAGATTAAAATAACACCTCGTGTTTGCTAAACAGAAGTAGAAAGATGCTGAGATATTTGCAAAATTCCGAACAGTAGGTGCCTGCGGTGGGGAACGAACGCGCTATTATCTTTTCCGGGGGCTAACGTGTTTACCATCACACCACACGAGTCCTTCGTTCCTCCTATCTCTCAGCTAGGTTTAATGATCAGTGTCATCAACAATCACCCGTCAACGGGATTGGTGATCTGGGAATACAAATCGGCAATGAACCCAACAGTTAAGCTGAGGCTGTAGTCGAAAAATTGTCTTCAGTGATCCAAAAACCAGCTTTCTCACGAATGTGTTAAATGTGATTAGTGTTAGAGCGATGTTCATTAGTTCGAAGGTCATCGAGTTTCAAGAAGGTGTGCCACGGGCAGTGAATCTTCGCTGTAATTTATGGTGAATTTCCTAGCACCTTTGAAATCGCAGTTTTTTTTTTCTCAAATCTGTTGAAGCGCTAAGTCGTTGTTTGCCTGTGTTTATCTGATCCACATCGAAGTAGTCGATTTTAAACAACACTTCTCAAATTATGTAAAAACTTTGCGACATCTATGGCCTGTATTGCGACGTTTTGTTACAACTGTAAATAGTGAAGTAAGTAGCTTTCACGTCTCAAATATCCTTATTTTTACGAGGAAATTCGACCGTTATGGTTCTCTTTTCGCACGATAGCGGAACGGTTAGTGACGCCGTCGATCAGAAAGAAAATTTGCTAGTTCGATTTCTTCCTCAACGCTTTCCTCCAATCCACATGGGAACGGCTTAACTCTGTTATCTTCAATATTGAAAGTTGAATGGACTCGACTAGCATTCTACAGCATTCATGAAGAAGACGAAATCCTCAAGCAGTAGCCGAGACAACATGCGAAATGTTCGAACAACATTGTGGAAAATGAGGGGATGAAAACGAATCGAATGTAATAAGCGCTAGGATTCAAACAGTAGATGTGACGACGGGTCAAAAATGAAGTAAAAAAATAACAATAACACAATAATAATAACAATAATAATAATAATAGTGTTTTACTTTTTTATTTTCTGCCGACTACAATTTTTACGGCACGGTATTAAGCGAATTACAACCACAATGTTGTTGAGATATTTGCAAAACTCCGGACCGCAGTTATCTGTGTTGGGCAACGAACACGATATTGTCGTTCCCGGATGCTAACGCGTTCCCCACCACACCATGCGGGTCCTTCGCTCTGTCTCTCGGCTAGTTCTATCGATCATTGCCATCAGCAATCACCCGTCAACGGGATTGTTCTGAGGAGCCCACAACCGCATTGAACCCAGTTAAGCTGAGGCTGTAGTTGAAATAACAATCTTTTACTCTTTACTCTGTCTACCACAGTTTATAATAGTGGTAATAATTTTAATTTACAATAATAATAATAATGCACGTTCTCTTTTGGTGCTAGTCATAAGTAGTTTCTCATGAAAGCGGTCTTCCCAAGTGTCAACTTGTATAAAATCTGATTTGGATCTTATCAGATTGAACAAAATGCTCTGAAATTGTGGAAATGCCAAGGGTTTCAAGCGAATTCTAAATCCAACCTTCACTTAACGTTGATGCTAGTGAAAGGTAATTGTTAGGTAATTCTGTTCTTAGCAGCTGACTGGAAGTCTTTGATAGAATGTTTATTCAGCAGTGAGTAAACGGGGGAATGATGTAGCAATTCACAAAGTGCACCAATTTTGCAGCCATTCCGAAGTTGGTGAGTGAAAGTGAAGAAGCCAGAGGTTTCGCTACGGTGACACCAATGGTTGTGTTCCCGAGACCTTGCACCCGAGATGCCTCCATCCAGTACCCGGGCTGTCTTCTGGTGATAGGGGTAGTATTTCGCACTGACCACGGTCATGCTCTGGGCGTCTAGTTGGCCTCCTTAGTCTGCTTGTAATTTGATTTGCAATCAGAGCTAAATGCGGCTCATTACCCTTTCCATTCGACCGTTTATAAGCGACGATGCTAAGCCTTCGCTCTAATCGTTCGCTGAGCGATTTCGCATTTCTGTCACACACCAGCTGCAGTAAAGCAGAATACGCAATTTTAGATATCATGGAATGCTTCATGCCTATTATGTTGCTCACAATCTTTTTATGTTCTTCTTGTTTTATGTTGACATTCCTCCTTTATAAAAAACATCCGTATGTCAGTGCTGTCATTTCGATGGGAGGGACCGATACGAAGTTTTTCGTATACAGTGAACTCTCCCATCTTACTGGCACGTCTTTTAGTAATTCCCACGACCAACTTTCCATTAACCCTCGGCATAGACCGAATAATGAGCTCTGCTCTCATGATGAGCAAACGCGAGGTTGCTAATTTATTCTTTATTCATAAATAAGTTGACGTTTCGGCAAATTTCGCCTTCCGCAGATCCTGGAAAGGTCACGTTGACTGCAGTCTACCCAGCCCAAATCCTTCATAACCAAACAGAGAAAACACTAAACCAACATTTCAATGACATTGAACACAATAAGTCTTGAATATTGTGTAGGATCAAGCGTGATTATTATAAGGTAATCCTCCCATGGGTTCATTTTTAGATCTTTGGAATTTATCCTGAATGCCACAAGAGTTTTGCGCACTGACGTCTTCGATTCCTTTCAAGGATGATAATTTCTGTTATCCTCCAATGCTAGGAGTAAGTGAGTTGGGGTACGATTCACCAGACTTCTTACAAAGCGTGCGTAGACGAATACATTGCCGAAACGGGTATAGACCACTCTGCATCCATATGAAAGAACATCTAGTCGGGAACTTAAAGTTAAAGCAAATACTCCACTAGGCGCGCATAGGCCACGGAGACATAACGGGAGAAGATTTCGAGGTGGAATTCAACATCCTCGCACAGGAATCAAAAACACCTGAGTGCAAAACTATTGAGGTATTCCGGATAAATTCCAAGGATCCGAAATTGAACCCCAGGAAGGTGTGATTCATAATCACGCATGAGCTCACACAGCATTTAAGACTAACATTTTAATATAAAAGCCACATTACACTTCCATGTGAGCTTTGTGCGGTTGATCCCCACGCGACATACGGAGTGGAAGATTTATACAAAGCTATGAGTGTGCGAGGAAGCTATTTTATTATAGATGCGACTGGAATCTTGGTTTAGTGTTTTGTGGCTGAATAGATTGCAGTCAACTCGACCTTTCCAGGCTCTGAGGAAACAAAATCCGCCAAAACGTCAGCGTGCTTATAAATAAGGAATACATTAACCACCTCGCTTTTGCTCAACAAGAGAGCAGTGAATTGCTCTCATGACTTATTTCAAAACTGACTTTGATTTAACCTCGGTATGTCTAGTCAACATGTGCCCAAATGGTTGAGCTTACACATGGTTCTTATACAACTTTTACTCGGCTAACGTGTCGACGCCTTTGTCTTACTTAGTGTACGACGACGGTATCAAAACGTTGCTATGCTCTATGCTATCCGATAATTGACACCGACTTCTGCAGGATGGGTTGGCCGGAACAGACAATCACCGGACAATCATTATTACTAACATCAATGGTCCCGTGTAAAAGACCATTGCCGGATGAGTATGCTCCATTCGAGAGATGCTCCACTGAAGAAGATCGGACTAGATGGGAAGACGAAGACACCACATGCAGAAGACGAACAATTGTGGAACAGCGACTCGGATCATCGGCTGTGAAGACGAAGAAGCTGAGATGTCATCAGAATAAAAGTTGTAAAGCAATCTCCTATCCACTTAATCTTTATCCTCTTCTGATTGAGCTGTTTCAGTTTTTCTTTGTTTCACTTCTGCCATTCGTGTTTTCCTTCCTATTTTTTCAAATCTTCTTCTTGTTATTCTCCTTCTTGTACTCACTGTTATTACTGAACGAACTAAACGTAAAAGATAAACATGTACTCTTCCGTGGGTGACGAATTCGTGATAGACCAGTTTCCGACGAACTACGAGCGACTGACCACCAACTTGTCCATCGTCTGGCTCTCGACGGAAGGGGCGCAGGCCAAGTGCACTTTCACTGCACGGGTCGGCATAAAAAAGTCATTCCGTCGCGCCCACTGAGTGAACCTGATCAACGCCAAGAATCCAGTGTTTTACTCAAGCTCCGAATACAGCAAAGAGACCAGACTCTTGTGGGTCCCGAACGGAGTACAGTAGGGTACCATTCTGTGGTATGAGTGACATCTCTGATAAAACCCAGCTCTTCATGTAAAAAAAAGGCCAGATGTGCAATACACTACTGTTCGTCGCGAAGTCGTTAATGCTGTCAACCGAGGCCGCTTCGTTTGTGTCAAGTGATCTGGGCGTTGTGAATTCTGATCTCTCGTGTCCCATCCGTCCTCTTCTCCTGTACCTCTCTCTTTCTTCTAAAGCATTCACCTTCCTATTTTCGTTGTCTCTTCGAATTTCATATTCTGTTGGAATTTGCTACGAGAATTGTTAATGGTCACTCGTAAGAATTACGGCTGATGCCGAAAACCTCTCGCCTATCGCTTTTTCTTGAGCGGTTTCTCTCGTTGATCGCTCAATTGTTTGGGAAGTTCTTCTAAATAGAGTTGTATGTAGTAGTAAGCCACACGGCGGAAACTCGGTTCGCTGTATGTAAGATATTTCGAGACCGGTATGAGGAGTCTCATATGGCCATCAGAATTCGTTTTTATACTTTTTCAGAATACTTTTTATTATTTCTTGATTGAGGGATTGTTCAATAAATGCTTGTCTTAGCTCCAAATCTGTGCCCAGCATGTAGTTAGGATCTTGTAGACAACACAGCTGTTGCACTCTGCTCTTAGCAAATTAATCTACTCCTCCACAAACGAAAACCGAGCCATTAGCTTAATCCAGCTTAACATCTCCTGAATCATTTTTGGCTTCGCAATTAATCACAAAACGGAATAGTGTCTAAGCTGGGCAAACAAGTGGAGTAGGGTTTTTTGTTAACTTCTTAAGCTGAAAAAGACGCTCCCGAAATTGTTAGTTCCAGACATCTGATGATTCCGAATTAATGGAGAACATTATGTGTTTGTAGACAGTTGTGTATTGTGACGTCCTAGGTGTGTAGAAATTAAAAGAAGACAAGAAAAAGATGATTAAATTGGTTTTTTGGAGAAGCGGTTGAGAGATGGATTGAGTGAAGGAGAACACCGATGGAGGGCGGGATAATGAGCGGGGAGAGGTGGCTGTGCAGAACAAAACGGAGACGGCAACTGTTCCGGCACTCAATGACCTGGCTGGCATCTGGTGTACGCTCTGCCCCCACGCAAACTTCTCCAGAGCTACCAGTCACACCCTCTCGCCCGTCACCCTTAGTGATCATCGATCCACGCTCTATCCCATTCTCGTTTTACAAACAATTCTCATGAACTCCAACTGTTCTCCCTATCCTAAGGAATACGCGATTTTCAGTTGCTAAATTATTAATGTTAGCGCTGCACAGTGAATTTTCGTCCTGTCGAAGGCATGACGACAGCAACAGATGAAAAATAGCTAGAATTTTCCCGAGGTTGGATCGAATTTCCATTCACCCTGCAGCTGTTGTCGTCATACTTTATCGAAAAAATGGAAAATGAACCACTTGCGTACGCAATCTAAGACGAATGTCCCCAATGACGAGATACAACTTAGAGCCGCAGTTGTCCCACCGGAGCAGCTTTAGCTCTAGCCGATGACCTGTGTACGTGCTGATGCGTTTGAAAGCACCGAGATGATCGTCGGCCGGCGCATGTGCTCTCGATTTCTCTGTGTCCTCACACAGAAATCTGATCACTTGCGCGTCCGCTCCCTTTACGGTTGTTCTTACTGCTGTCGTAATTCACTCTGTGTATATTACCACCTTAACATTGATTTTCTTCGGCATTCGATTGAAATTCTGACACGAGCGCTTCAATATTGTACAGCATTTGCGTTTTCGAGCCACTTTATTGCTAGATTCCGATGTCTTGGGCAGTGAAGTAAAGACGGAGGCATAGATTTTCCCTTTGAGAACCCATCGTGGTAGCCGTTATAACGAATTTTCCGCATTATTGGGGTCAGATTGAAGACCTTCAGCGGTTCACTGATGAAGGCTCTATTAGTTAAATACTAACTTGTACGCGTCGATCGAATAGCTAGCCTCGACGGGGCAATTTTGAGTGAAAGGACGATGATTTACGAGCGCTGTGCGGTTCCATAGTCATTTTGAACTGGCGATGGTGAATTAGCGAGTTGATAGGAAGGCGACTGTTGTCATCGGTTGATGCCGTCCACTAACCTCTTAGTGCTCCATCCTGGGCGAGACGGACACTTGGCTCTGTCACAGCGGGAGTTCTAAGAGGCCCTACTATTTATTCATGACTGCAGCACCATTCCTCCGCCTTTCTCCACCCTCTTTCGCTCAGCAAAACTGGCCTCGACACTCACTTTGTTGAATAAACTTTGTTGCACTACTCTATTGGTTACCGCTACTCTTATGAAGGAGTTACTGACTGAGAATATCGCCTGGTAAAGGTGTTTGCGCAATTTTAGCATAGTAACATTCGAGGACCGGGTTGTTTTGCACTTTTCTTTCATAGTCTCTTCAATAACCATAGCAACCGAGAGTAGAAGATGGTAGCCTTATCCGAGGGTAGATAGGATTTGTAGCGCTGCTGTTTATTCCGCTCGGGTTTCACAAGAGGTGAGAGCAATACGATACTATGTGGGTGTGTTTTTCTAGTAAATACAATAAGTTTCTAAAACCTCCATTAATTTTATCGGGTTCTATAGTGGTATAATCCTTAGAATTGATTCCTTACTTATCAATGCCTCATAATTGCTGGCTCAAGTGGCCGGTGTTTATATTTTCATGAATGGAATCGTAGTAGATCGCCTTCATATGCTAGTGCTTCCATGAACTCTGCTGAAAGCTCGCCGTGCAGCCGGTCTTCTCTTTCACAGCTCGTGCTTATCTGACATGGAAACCTTCGTGACAATCCGTAACAGTCCTTCCAAGTTTCATACCCGTATTCTTGTTTTTCTATTACACTGCAACAATTCCCGTTTGAGTTTTTGTGCGAGTTGGAAAAAGTGCTATTCACTTGTACAATTCAAGCATCTCTTCGTTGTGTAGTGCTAAATTTATCGAACTTACCGACAATAACTGACGCGTGTGGCGCAGTAGTTGGAGGCGCCCTGCAACACTTACAAGGGAACGATCTCCGCGCCCGTGGCTCACCAAGCATTCCATCCCTCCGGGGTCGCCAAATTGGTACCAGACTTGTCAGAGAGGATAGCAGCATTAGCTCGATAAATCGGGGAAAAATAGAAGGGGCCACTTATAGAAACAAAGCTGAATAATCTTGCCCGATATTTTAGATCGATTAACGGTGAATATAGGAATCATGAAACATGGTTATCCGTGGAAGAGGAGTATTTTTTTTCATCCTGTCTTGTCCTATTTACCACAGAGTAGCACGTGTACTGCAGTGTTTAGAGGCGCCCTGCAATATACATGCAGATTGACGGACTCACTCCAGACCTAGCAAGCCCTCTATGCTTCCGGGTTCAGTAAATTGGTATCAGACTTGTATAAGAGGATAGCAGGACTGGCTTGATACATCGGTACACCATTACGAGCCATTGTAAAGGTCAAATATGCATTCAGTCACCTCCAAACGATGCTTGATGAAGTCGAATGTTTGGTGCATCTTTCAGGGATTGATCAACACTGAGACCTTTATTTCTTATTTTTTTTTATTAACGTTGATAATCACAACCGCTCTATCGTGCTTTGGCTACGACACAGCCACCACAACGATGGTGTCGCCACGAAGAACTCGAATCACATCTTCGACGGCATTTTTTTGACATCTCGAGAGAATTTTATACATTTTATACACTTTTTGTACCAACCTCATATATGACTAGGTCGAAGGGTTGACTAGAATTTCCTTTTTTCAGCCAGTATTTGTTAACCTTACTTACTTAATTGGCCAAATTCATTGCATCTAATTTGGAACGCTTCGTCATCTACGTCGTTCATTTCGTTTTTAGTTCTGATTAGATGTTAACGAGAAACGCTGTCACTTGATGAATTAGCATTTCCCACCTTATATAAATAGCTCCTTATTTCGTAATTACAAAATTTTTTGATAAGAAGTCTCAGAATTAAGGGTAGATCCTAAAAGATCGGTGAGTGGCGCCTAGAGTCATCCATGCCACTGTCTGAGAGTGAACGTCATTCGCCGGTGCTTATCGTTATTTTCAGCTTTTTCCTTGTACTATGGAATCAGAGTGCTGTCAGTCGGCGTGGACGTTGCCATTTCGTCGAGTCAAACAGACGGTTGCGGGAGTGTGGAATTCCTGGAGGGTGCAGAGGTTCGGCTGATGAGACAGATGGCATTTCTGAGAGAAAGCATACGATGTAAAGCAACGTTTTCTGAGCATCGTGCGCATTACCATTGTATTACTAATTGTATTATGCTTTTTTTATGGCTAAGTAGCATTTAATGACCCATGTAGGACCTTATAACCCTGTCGATTTAACAAAGTAGTACTTGCTATATACGATATTTGCCGTTGCGTGCTTTTTCATCTCATGCGATTCTCTCTTGAAACGAAAGGTGTGTTGGTCCATCAGCGTCCGTCAGCTTCGTCCGACAGACTGCCTTCGTTGATTCGGCTATGTGTTGGCTCGAGCACTGCTCGTTGCGCTCAGCTGTCGTCGTTCGAATAGATAATTACTGCTGTAATTTATGCATTGCGTGTTTCCATTGATTCATTAGAAGTCAGTTCTTATCCACTTCTCCAATAGACGTCTTTATCGACGAATCTGTTCTGGTCTTTAGCGATCTCTTGCTGTTCTTTGTACATCAAACTTCTACAAAAACGACAAGCAGTTTGAATTCTCCAGTGAAAATATCATCGCAAGAAATCCAATTTGAATAAAGCCATTTGCACGAAACCTTTCTAACAACATTCTATCTATACGTGCTTTTGCTTTCCTTCTACTTAACACTTCGAAGCTATTCAAGGGGTGTCGCTCGGTTCCTTCAATATTATTTTTTTAAGGTAATGAAAGCTTGGCTGGTGCTGACCAGCCTGTTCGTGTCCAGCAACACGTTCAACATCGACACGAAGAATGCCGTGCTGCACACGATGCCGTCTGGTTACTTCGGATATTCACTTGACTTCTACAACGAAGAAAAAGGCATGCCTGTGTAAGTTAAAGGACAATTGGCCGCGTATACACCGAATGAGATTCGTCCAGTGCTTCTTTCGTATTGGCGATTTGATCTCGCGCTTAGAACTGTTTCAATTCTTATTTTGTTAGCGCGGCTTAAGAATTTTTTACATTTCTTTCTGGAATACTGTGCATATTCTTCTTATGAAGTCCTTCCATATGTAGAAATATTCCCACGGGTTTGAGTTCTGGACCTGTTCAACATCAAAATCTTGGAGCTTCTTCGATGCTGACACGTTTGTGTACTGCACAAAAGTTTTCCTGTGCAGCTGATTCCGTCTACATCATTACTGTCAGTCAAATCGGTCGTGCTTCTGTCGACTTCTGCTAAGTGTCGCCCTTAAGGTGTACTTGTGCAGTACTTCATCTACGAAACCCGCGACGATGATGAGATTACAAAAAGTCGGCCAAGAATTACACTTTGGCTCGGCGCTATACAGCTGCTTCTCCGTCCTTCAGTTTCCATTCGAACGGCTTGCCGAATCGATTAAACAAGAGTTAAACGAAAATTCTTTTTGCCAGTCCCACCACTTCCTAGTTACCAAAGTGCATTTCGTTATGGTTCTCAGTCTATAAAAAGTTGACGAAATAGGGCGTTAGCTACAGGTGAGCTGCAGGGCAACAATATTTGCTATTGAAATTGTTATTGCCTACAGGGAAGATAATATGGAAGAAAGTATCCACTTGCAGCACATTTTCTTCCTGTTATTTTCGGTACTAATCTTCCTTGGTGGTGGTCAGCTTTCGAAATGGAAATGATTGGGCTTATCATTCCGTGACCTATAAATGGTTTCATGCTGTGGCTAAAGCTCACTGATATGATCACAGAAACCTATACCTACCTTGCAAGTTGTTATTCCAGTGGATGTCCCAATTCCATCATCCTGAATTCCACTCTGTTGTTCATCCAGTTCATTGGTGTATCCACAGCCTTGCTTGGCTTTCTTTCGTCACTGTTATTTTTTATGCTATTTATTTATTTATTATGCTGATAGCGTCTATAGGTTAATAACATGGCTGAAAGACAGGCGAAACGAAAGACTCGCATGGTGTGGTGATGAACGCTTTAGCTTCCGCAAAGGGTAATTGCGTGTTCGGAGCCCGACTCAGACACCATTGGTCTGGAGTTTTGCAAATATCTCAGCAACATTATGGTTATGTCACTATTATTATTCTTCTTATTACTATTACCATTGTCATTGGTGGTATTATTACTGTTGTCATTAAATTATTATTTGTTTAAAATCATTCTCTGCCATTCTTCATCTACAAGGGGAGAGATATATACGAAGAAATGAGCTATGGGGTAAGAATAAGCGCTAAAGCGGGGTCATAGAATATGGTGTTAGGGTTCGTGCTCACTGTAATATATTTAGGCTTGTGGTCGGTGCTCCCGAGTCGGAGACGACCAACCCGAGTTTGCGGGGTATCCGAAGGCCTGGCGCCGTCTACACCTGCTCCGTGAACAAGGCCACTTGTCGAGAGGTACACGTCGACAAGAAGCGTACGTTTCTTAGTTTTCGATATTCTATGCGTGCCTTAAATGTATGCTAGCCGGCCATCTTAGCTGTCATTTGACGCAGATTTGATAGTATACACCCCAATAATCCATGAAGCAGTCTTGCATTCGATGTAAAATAACTGGTGAACACTAAGTTGAATTTCTGCGCTTACAAAAGAAGTGCTTTTCAAAGGTGGTCGGTCATCAGCTGAGATTACGTTTACCATTTGAATGAACTGTCACCATTGCATAGCATTTTCTAGAAACTCTTGCCGTTATTTCTAAGCTTAAAAGTGGATGAAGCGTTCCGAAGTATTTTGCAAGTGAAGAACTAAATATGTATTCTTTCATTGATAAGCTAACACGGGGTTGATAAAGAGTTATTCGGCTAGCGTTTTCGTTGTCCAACGGCTAACCATCGATTCAGCTCAACGGCTATGAGGAAAACGAAAACTCGAGACGTTACCCGAGTAAAACTCCTTATCAACCTTGTGTTACTCTATCAATGAAAGAAGAATACGTATTGATTATTCATGCCGAGGTTAAAGCAATGTCGGTTTTTTAAATATTGATTCACTATGTGCTAGTGAATAATTAAAGAATGAAAGAATGCAAAAGACCAAATGTTGTTCAAAGAACCTGAAGGTCTGATTCTATAGGATGTAATGAGAATTTCAGAAATACGTAGCACGATAGAGCTCATCTTTTGATCTGAAACGAGTCCACCTCATAAACGGAAAACTTTCCTCACTCTAGGACCTACCTTTGACTCTCTCTTTGTGCTTCTGGTGGACACGTTTACTAGCGAAGCTCTCTGTTATCAGGAAATAAATCATTTTCTCGTTTGTAATACTAATTAACAATCTAAAGGGAATCGAAGAAAAGTCCAGTACCATCGTTGTGACTGCGTAGTGCCAAGTACTAAAAATAACTTCCAGAAGACCTCTTGGTGGAGTCTTTCTCCTCAACCGGACTACAGTTCAGTTTTCGTTCTGTAGTTAAGTGGTCAGTATTACTTCAATAAGAAAGAGAGGTTTCCAACGGAAATCGTGTGGACACGAAGCGTTGCGAATTTTCTGGTCCTTCCAGGCAAGAGGGATTTCTCACCCATCACTGGATCTAATCGCTTGTAACAAATTCTTTAGAGAATATCTTTGGTTGATTAGTTTGTAATAAATTTCTTAGAGAGTATCAAAATTGATTGACTAGCTTTCATATGTTCATGGCAAATGAGGTGGTCGTTTTCGGAGTAAAAGGAAAACCGATACACGATGGTTAGAAAAAGGGCGACAGATGGAGACGGAGACAGACAGTGAGGTAGACCAGTAGTGAAAATACAACACCGCTTTTAACCTCTATGTTTCCGATTTGTTATCTTTTCAGCGTCCTCTTTAATTTTCACTTTTCTTTCGCTTCATAGTCCTTCTTGTCGATCTTTGGTCTTTCGAAGTGTTTCAGTTTTTTGCTCTATTATTTAAACGTTCTGCTAGTGAAATATTTCTATAGATGCAAGGCTTATGGTTCGTGCTTATGTAAGCTGTCTGATTAGCGCCGTCATTTGGA
This sequence comes from Angiostrongylus cantonensis, assembly GCA_009735665.1. Classification (NCBI taxonomy): domain Eukaryota; kingdom Metazoa; phylum Nematoda; class Chromadorea; order Rhabditida; family Metastrongylidae; genus Angiostrongylus; species Angiostrongylus cantonensis. The sequence goes on along the minus strand of MQTX01000153.1, from coordinate 1,392,502 downwards.
TCCACGTTCCGGATTTCCATAGTCGGCGGTCCGTCCGACACCGGAAGTGCCCAGCTGCACTAGCCGCTGACTCAGCCACTACTGTGAATTTCATTACTCACCAACAAAGTCATTTGTTATGGCTCGAAACATTGCCATATGGCCCAAGAGATGCAGAACGAGCTGAACGATGACGGAACCCATCGGCTTGTTTCTCAAGAAAGAAGTACCGAGAACGTTGATTAACAGAGTAGTTGTGCCAGTGAATAAGGGGCATTGAATCGAATGAGCTTCTAACAAATGAATCTCAAGAAGTTAAGGCATGACGAAGTTGTGTAGAGTTTGAGTAGTCTAGCGTTCGAACATCTCTTTTAGAGAAACTGTTCGATTAGGTAATTGTCGACTACAGTTTTGTTTCTGTTTATAACTCGTTTCCTCTAAAGATAATAAGGGCAAACTTCGGTGCAGGGGTACGCGCCATTTTCTTCTGAGCCGATCTACAGGGGTGGTTTGGAGATGGCGGCGTAGAAAGAATGCGTGAAGCAGCCAATGCTGTGTCAATTAATCACCCCCATCCTGGCTGTAAAAATATTATTTATTGTCAGGCAATATCTCTGAATCGTCAAAAATTCCCGCCATCCGCGAACAAATCACTTCGATTCCTGGAGTGTGCAGAGAATCTTCCATAATATTCGCCTTGCTAAACACTATCATTCAGCGTCGGTCCACTAGTTGCAGAATTCGTTCTATTCGTTCTCATCTCATCATCATCATCCTGTTGTATTTTAGCTCTGCTTATCTCGATGAACAGCAGCGAAGATAACGGCATCTCACAAAACTCCAACCAAAATCACAAGCTATAGCTCGTAGACTTCAGCATCTGTTAGGAAAATGAACGTGGATCTAACAAGCAGTTTACCAATAATGTTCGGTTACTAAAAAGAATTTCTTCCTGTTTATTTGTGTGGGAACTTGTTTCCACATAAATTTTACATGGGAAATGGCCAACACTACTTACTCGTTTTACCTTTTATTTTCTACCTGCTACATTTTTCATGGCAGAGTACTAAGCGAAATACAACCACAATGCTGTTGAGATATTTCCAAAACTCTGGACCGCAGGTGTCTAAGGTGGGGCACGAACGCGCTATTGTCCTTTCCAGGGACTAACGCGTTCACCACCACACCATCACTACTTACTCGCTTGTTCATTTATTCATTTGCAAACGGTATTACTTCAAGTGTGCATTGATAAGAAGGCCCTGGTAGAATAACATTGGAAAGAAAAGACAGAAAGAAGAACCAATGGAATTTAATTGGCAGACAGAGCGCTAATGCAAAGAACAGAGTTTTGCTCAAGCTATTCAACTACGTGCACTCCGATGGACCTAATTTTCTTATCATTTCCACTAATTTCCGCATATTGTCGATAAAGCCGAGTTTCCAGTTATGATGACCTCAAAAAGAGCCCTATTGCTTCGAATACGAGCTGTATCGTGCTAAATGTAGCACAGAGTGTTTCTTATGAAATAAGTGGAATAGAATGAAACGTTGGCATTTAAACGACAACATAAGGTACTGTATGATCAACACTGAGAGTTAACCGATGTGGTAGAGACGTTCTTCTGTTGAAAACGCTTCACTCATGTTTATCTTGCTGCTGGAGCACAGTTGAAGCCTCGGTGGTTAAGAACGATTATGAGTTTTAAAATGAACACAAACGCCTGTTCCACTAAATAACAGTGAAAAAATACAATTCGATAGTTAACTAATTAAACAATTTTTGGTATTGCATCAGCAAACTATCAGCGATGTAAGTATTAAAGATTAAAGGAACACTTAAGAAAAACGGTGTAGGAAGAACTATAAGAAGAATTGAGGTAGACGGCAACGCATTTAGAGTATTCTCAAATGTCACTTTCAGTTGGAAACGAACGACGTTTGAACGGTTCAGTTCTGGCCCCGATCGAGGACAAAGCATACCAGTTCTTTGGTGCCACCGTCAAATCGAATAAGAAACATGATAAGCTCTTAGTGAGCTTGTTAGCTATTCTGATAGGATTCCATTCCGTTTACTTAATATTCTTTATGCTTCATTCATATTGCCCATATCTATCATTTTACCCCAAAGGATTCTAGTACGCTTACTGTGTCACGAAATCTGTCCGCGTCCTTTTGAGGATGCATGGAACAGAACGCAGCTTACTATTGGAAATGGCTCCTCATCTAGTTTGTCCAGTAGCCGGAACCGGAAGACTTGAAGATCTACTGTATGCAGTAGATTTCAATATGATGAAAGCCGAAAATGAGCGAGTTATTAAGCTAGTGGTTACGTTGACCAATAATGGTTGTCTAAACAGCCTAACTAAGTCCATTAGTTAGCAGTTGAACTTTGGGTCTTTGTTTATAACGTAATATTGCTACATAGTTGGCTCTATAATCATTAGATGTGAACAAAGAGTAGAACCGGGAGCGGTTGCAGTATACTTTCATGGCTGCGGTCCCGTAAATCATACAGTGAGTACCAAAAAAGTCTCCATTCTTGTCTCTGTCCAGCGGGCTTCACAACATTGAGAGAGGCAAAGATCAAAGTTCTGGCACACCTTTTTTCTGCTGTTCTCCTTGAGAAGGTAACCAATGCTAGATCACTGGGATGTCATGGTCTGAGTTCACTGTAACCTAAGCTCTCGATTGGAAATCAAAGTAATTCTCTGCTTTAATCAACCTGCTACGTGCAAACCTCCCAACCCGCTTGTAAAGCTTATCTCAGACATCGACCTCCGAGAACATTTGTACACCTTAGGCGGGATGAGGTGAATCACTGAAGCGGTTATACTGCAAAAGAAGAACTGTATCTAAGTAAGTTGCTCTAACTAGAATCTCAACCCAATATCTAAGGTTCATTTACCTATATATGCGACTTGCTGTATCACCTGTATCACCTGTATCCCCGTTGATCGTCGAGTCACTCGAGCGGGTGCAGTAAATCTCCCACTTTTTTCTCATTATCCAATTTATTCACGGTCATCTTGTGACCTACTACTACAAAAAATAACAAATAATCTTCGAGAAATAAGTCTTTGGAGGGAATATTTGACAATGATCCATATGTGTTTATTGCATCAATTATTCCAGATGTGCGCTCCAAAGTACAAATACTTCTTCTCAAAGTTTGAGGTCATTGAGCCCGTTGGCACGTGTTTCTTCGCCGAGCAGGGCTTCAGCCACACGGAAGAGTTCGCTCCCTGTCGCCAAGAGCGTGAGTTCAGTGCCGGCTAAAGGTCAACTGGATACTAAAGATACTTTCGTTCAGCGGCTCGCCATGGACGACATCGCTTCGGCTATGGACAGTGTGGATTCTCGGCCGCGCTAGCCAGCGATTACAAAAAAGGAGACGAAAGGGTAACAACTGCAACTATAATGAAACTATCTACACTTAATAATTTCACTTTGTATAATCTGCCGCAACCCTATTAATAATTAGCGACACTAGCGAACATTAATAGTAAAATAAAAATCATACATTTCCTAAGATATCCCTAATTTTTTTTAAAAACTTATGGGGAAGCAGTACACGTAGGTAATTTGCCAGGAGATGCTTATGGATGCAAGTACAAGCACCTAAGGTGATACTCATAAATATCACAGTTGCATGCTGAAGGGATAAGTGAATGTGGCGTGAAAGAGAGTAACCCCATCTCTTGAGACCAAACGCATCTCACGGTAAATGAGAACTCGCTTTGCTTCGCTCTTCATCGCTATCCTTCACCTCTTTCGTGTCAATCGATATTCAGATGAACTGCAACCAACTGGGGAAGGAATATTTCCTAATCATTATGGGTACATCATTTTCACAGCTCACTAAGAGGTCACATGTTCGAGAACACATTGAAGTTAATTTCCTGTTTTTTTCCTCATCGGCAAGAATTAAGGTGTTCATCGGAGCGCCTGGAGTGTGGTACTGGCAAGGAGCGATTTTTAGCCAGAACGTTAGAAACGTCAGCGACCGCCCAAACACGGAGTATGGAGGAAAGGAGTACGATCATGATATGATGGGTTGGTTTTATAGTAGTCGAGTGACATTTTTAGTTCATCCTTTGGGTTTTTTATTCGAATTTTGAAAAATACGAAGCAAGTTACCGTTACTGACGTGAATCCTTAGTTCGATAACTAATTCGGATCTGTCGGATCTGTAGCATGAATCCTCTCTAGCTCACTCTTCCTATTCCCTTTTATCCTCACGGTGAGTCATTAAGGGTACGCTACTGCCACTGGTGATCTCGATGGTGATGGTATTGACGACATCGTTGCCGGCGTGCCAAGAGGAAACAACCTGGCTGGAAAAGTGAGGAAAGATTTGTTGCGTCCGTTATTCCTTATTTTTACTCTTCATCATTAATTATAATGTAATTTAAATTAGTGGCGAAGAAATATACACTGTAGTTCTTGTAGCCACTGCTTTTATCCTGCAACTAGAACGACTTTGGTTTTCTAGCGTAACCCGATTTCCTCAGAGCAAGCAACCCCTAATTTTCGAGGTTCCCAATCTATCAACCCAGTTTTCAAAATTGTTCTTTTTTTCTTCGCTAAGATGTTTCCAAATTAAAGCAAAATATTCGACAAATGAAAACGCGATGCACACGATTTTTTAAAAGTGTACAAATATTGAGCTCTTAATACTGAAAGTCCTTAAAAGTATCCTTTTTGAGATGAGTGTTAAGCTACTGTGGAGAAGCAAAGGTGGGAGGCATAGTTTCCTGGAACTGGCTTGTCACTGCAGTTTCTTCGTGATCAAAGCGTGTTCCACTGCGCTATCCGCTATATGCGCATTGGTCTCTATTCAAATAAAAAAGGATAAAGCTCTCGGCATTGATCAATCCTTGAGGGTCATGCATTCGACTTCATTAATCGTAATTGGAGGTGACTGAATGCATATCTAGCCCTTACAATGACTCGCGGTGGCCTACCGATGTATATAGTTAGTGCTTCTATCCTCGCATACAAGTCTGGTACCAACTTGCCGGCCCGGAGGGATGAAAGGCTTGGTGGGGGGTCATGGTCATGGGCGGGGATCGATTCCACGCGTGTGTTTCAGAGTGCCTCCAACCACTGCGCCACGCACTGACAGTCTACTTTGACCGTCTTCTTTGACAGTGGTTTTCAATGAATAAAAAAACTCATACTCTGTTCTTTCTGTTTTCGTGTCTTTTGCTTGAAAATTGAAAGCAATACTAAGTGTCACATTCGAAATGTTAACATCCATTGAGCTCACCTTTTGATTTCCTGAAATTCCTAAATTCTTATCATTTCATTGGCATTTGAAAAGCATTTGTAAGGTAAAAAAAGAAAAATAAAATTTTAAGCCAAGTTTTCCATCTTATTTGTTTTGTGAGGTATGCAGCTTTTGAATTACAGTTGGTTCTGTACACTTCGCGACTGAAAATGCTCTTAAACCTCACCGACTCCGTCTCTCCACAACAGGGACAGTACTGTGGCAGTAGTGTGGCGGTGACAGATCTGAACAAGGATGGGTGAGTTGGACCTAAGCGACGAATGCTGAGTGGTTGCGATCTACTCAAAGGTATCGCAATTTGACAGCAACTTGATTGTGCGGTACTGATGTGTACGGAAAGGATTTCCTGTGTTTGTTCTCTACATTCGATGCAATCATACTAACTCTACAATAACAAAATGTAAGGGTTTCGCCATTACTGATACCAGAAACGTAGATATCAACGATATTCTCAGAACGTGGTTTTATTGGAATAGTGGTACATTTCAATCTGAATTCTATAATGAATAGTTTCTTGATGTATTTATTTATATGATTTTATAAACTGATTTCCTTAAGCTGATGCGAGGTTGGTATGGGTCTTCATTGTCGCCGTCGTCGTTGTTGTTGTTGCTGTTGGTGCTGTTTGCCAATGGCTGACGTTTCGGCGATTTCGCCTTCTTCAGAGCCGTGATGTTAGCCGTCATGGGAGCCCCACTCGCAACATCACGGCTCAGAGGAAGGCGAAATCGGCGAGACGTGAGCCATCGGAAGACAACACCAACAGCAACAACAACAACAACGACGGCGACAATGAAGACCCATACCAACATCGCATCAGCTTAAGCAGATTAGTTTATAAGATCATATAAATAAGTATATCAACTATCTATGCCGAGGTTCATAGAAAGTCGGTCTTTTGAATAATTTCTTCTTGTTCTTGCATATTGTGATGTTGAATATTTCACGTTCTAACCGATTTAAGCGATCTAGCCGAGAAACGATGCGAATAGAAATTTCTACATCTCTTCAGGAGAGACGATATCGTAATGGGATGCCCATTCTACACTGACTACGTGACGGTGAAAGATGTGAAGACACAGGAGCGAAAGCCACAGTACGACGTTGGCAAAGTGGTCGTTTTCTTCCAGACCTCTCCGGTAAGTAGCAATTCCTCACATTTCGGCATGGGCTAGAGACTCAAGGAAAGCGCTTAAAACTGGTTTTAGGGAGTGTTCGACCGTCAGGAAGTGATTGTCGGAGAAGATCAGTGGGGTCGATTCGGATTTTCACTTGCGGCAACTGGAGATCTTAACCAGGACGGTTATAACGGTAACTCGTCTGCATTAAATGGCGTTTGAGAACCACATCCAATTTTTGAATAAAAAAAGGATAAAGCTCTCGGCGTTGATCAATCCCTGAAGGATGCGCCATGCATTCGACTTCATTAAGTTTCGTTGGAGGTGATTGAATGCATATCTGGCCTTTACAATGACTCGCGGTGGCCGGCCGATGTATCGAGCCAGTGCTGCTATCCTCCCAGATAAGTCTGGTACCAATTTTCCGACCCCGGAGGGATGGAAGGCTTGGTGGGGGCCATGGGCGCATTTCACGTGCGCGCCGCAGTGGCGCCTCCAACCATTGCGCCACACGCGCCCTAATTTTTGAATAGGTTGAAGTAACTGCAAAAAGGAATATTCGATGAATCAGAAGACTGGAATCTCGAATAGTTGCATATTCAGCGGTTTCATTTTCTAGGATACTGAAGCTTTCAAACAAATCAACACATATTGTGTAGTACAGTAGTGATTTCAGTTGAATCTTAGCTTACAGTTAGGGATGTGTATTAGTCAGAGTGTGTGCGTTTAAGGATCACGTCCACTCCAATAGATTTCTTGCAGATGTTATCGTCGGTGCGCCCTATGCTGGCAAAAGCATGGCTGGAGCGGCGTTCATCATACATGGCAGCAAAGACGGTGTTCGCACCAAATACACCCAGAAGGTACCAAAGCATCAGCTATTTCATAATTTCCTGTACGACTTTGACTGTTTCATCTACCAAACGAGTAGAAGTCGTATCTTATTTCTCATCTAATCTTTTCTTGGTGGTCAGGCTTGGGATTTGTGACCGTACCCGTTCGTTCTTACATCTAGGAACCGTTATATATGACGTGGAGTCAATTTTTCAGATCTTACCACCCCATCATATTCAATCTGGTCCTTCTCGCCAGCGCTGATAAGTGGCCCGCACCCGAAGAATGGCATATGCTTTTTTCATTTACATCAATTTGACATCAAGATAACATCATCGTCTATTGGAGTACTTGAAAGTTCATTTTCATTAGTGGTCGAGCATTGCAGTACCTAATATTATAGTGCTGTTGTAGGAATTACAGCATCATTAAAGTATATTGATGAAAGCAAAGTCATCTTCCTTCAGATCGAAGGATACAAAATCGGTCCACGGGTGAGAACGTTTGGTTTCTCGGTCGCTGGTGGTGTCGATATCGACGGCAATGGAATGCCTGGTTGGTTCCAATAAATCTCGCTAGTTGAACGTTCCGTTCAATTATAAGAAATTAACGACGTTTCTTTATGGATCTTGGAAAAAGTAAATCGTTGTCCACGAGATGATAATTCGGTTTTCCACTTACTCAAGTGATATATTTTCATCTATCAGAAAATTTTAGGCCTTGCTACTGTATTCTATTGAGGAACTTCGTCACAGAAAAAAATTTTGCCATTTCTTTATCTGTGGTCCCGAGGAGAGTATGAAAGTTCTTCTCCAAATAGCCTTAATAAACATCGCTTAATATGAAAGTGTTTGTAGAGTGACGACATACTTATATGAAGAATGAGCAATACCGAGGTTGTTCCCCTTCAGCGTTAGGGTCAAGATAGAGTACGGAGGGTGTTGGCCGGAAAAGATTTGAGTTATCTCTGTTTGTGATTCATTAGCTTCATCTTCTGATACCAAAGAGTAGTAAGCCTGTCTCTTCTCCATAATAACTTTAACGATTTACGGTATTCATTTAAGTACCTGACAGCATTTTTTTTAGAATGCTTCTTTTTATGCTACATCCAGTAACGCTGTCGTTATCTCGCATCGTTATAGCCTCTTCTAACAGTCATTCAGCGTTGCTCGAAATATGTGTAACTAGGCGATTAAGAGAGAAACGTTCGGGTTGAATGTGAGTCATAGTGGAGAAGTTGTAACTCATAGTTCGGCCTTCTTCAAGAGATAGCTCGTGTTGAATTAGCCCCCTTTTGCTCACCATACACAGGTTATTTCGTCGCCTTCACTTGATTAATAATACCTTTTCGATGACTGGTTCACAAAGATGGTAACTTTGATGGTTACGAAATTTACGATTACATTTTGTTATAGATACTTGTTGTTTGCATTACTGCCTTGTACATTCTTATTTATTGCTTAACTATTTACCGTTTCTCCCAGCGCTTTACCGCCTCATCGTGGCTGGGAGGTGTTCCTGTGTGTCAGGCTGCGATGTGCAGCGGAGGCATTCGTCCCCCCAGCAGGCTCTGCCAAGCTTAGAAGGAGTCCAGCGTATCCAGTATCAGGAAAACCAGCAAAGATTAAACCAATACTAACACCGGGACTTACCGTCGTGCTGGTATCAAAGTCGCATGGTGGCAAATCTCCCTCTGATCCACAAGGGCTGCGCCTGCCTGTTGTGGTGGCGACTTGGAGTAGACTGGCCAGGCTGACCTCGAGATTCCAAAGCACTACAATGGCTTAGCGAGCTAATCTCCGAAAAATGGAGATTGTGCTGGGGCCCGCACATTCTTTGAGAACGAGCCATTCAAGTATCAAGTTGTTGCCGCTCATTGCTTTTCTTATGCTTATTCAACAATGGCTTTCAGCCTTTGAAAACAACTCACTTAAGAAGAAATCTATAGCATTTTGCTTCTTGAGATAAAAGTTTTGCACACTTCTACGCAGAGGACTCGAAATGTTATCAAAGCATAAAGTGATGGAAGGGGTTCTGAACGCACAGTACACAGATGGATCTAGAAGTTCCATCTAGGAGATATGAGTCTTGATGACGAAACCTCATAGGCTGTGATGACCTAGTCGAAGCTGACCCTTTATAAAAACGTTGCGGAAGAAACAGTGTTAATCTTTCATCGATGGTTCGTTGTTCCAAGCGCACAGGAAAAGTGAGAAGCTTAACAAATAAGTGCCATTCCAACTGGAAATGGCGAACAAATACGAAAGTGACATCATGGAGTCTACTTTGCCATTTTGGCTATTTCATAGCAGGTTGGTAAGTTATTCGCTTATTTGGATACTTGGATGGCCCGTCCTCACTGGTTGCGCGCACCCCAGAAAAAATTCTAGTTTTTGGAAGTTTTGCTGGTTTAGCTATTGTGATTCGCTGGAGTCCCAAGGTCAGCGAGGCCAAAGTCTGCTTTAGGTGGTCACCACCACAGCCAGTTGCCACGCTTGTGGATCAGAGTGAGATTTCCCACCATGTGACTAATTTGATACAACGACGGTAATGGGTCAGCTATTAGCATTTACCCTTATCTGGACTTCCTACACCAGACGAAACACCCGACTCTTCTCAATTCGAGAGGCCGTGCTAAGGGGATGAATCCTACCGCTGTACATCGCAGCCCGACAATAAGGAGCATTTCCCAGCCACGATGAAACGGTAAGCTTTCAGGAGGTGGTTTTTATACTCCTTTGAATTCTGGAGAAATAATCCACAGCAAAGAAGTAGACGAACGGTTCTAAATTCGATGAAGTGGATCGGAAATTATTACCAACGCTATAGAAGTTGAACATACTAAGCTATGGAGCTATGGCTTATCTATCGCACTTATTGGAGATCTCGCTAAACAGCTATTACTTTTTCGAGCATATCGACCACATCTTCAATTAAGCATTTTCAACAAACAAGCAGCTATTAAAAGTGCCTCCAAAAGAGTTGCGTTACTAGAACGTCAGAAATCTTTGCCACCCAAATAATCGAGCTTGTATATTGTTTGTAAACATGTGTAAGTTCTCACAGTTCAAATCTCGTTCAATAAAGTTCTGCCTGACCCACGTTGTAGCATTTCAAAGTCGGTGCCGTTTCTTCGCGCACTGAGCTGCTTATAGCGAAATCTAATCTGCCGAAATGCCGGCGCCGCGCAAATGTTAGGAAGGCAAGAATAAAAGATAAAAAGGGTAAAGCTCTCGGCGTTGATCAATCGCTGAGGATTGCGCCATGCATTCGACTTCGTTAAGCATCGTTGGAGGTGACTGAATGCATATCTCACTTATACAGTGACTCGCAGTGGCCTACCGATGTATCGAGCTTCCAGGCTGGTCTGGAACCAATTTGCCGACCCCGGACGGACAGAGAGCTTGTAGGGCCTGACTTGAGGGATCAATCCGCATGCATATTGCAGGGCGCCCCTAACAACTGCACTACACGCGCTCTCCTATGGAACATAGCACAAGACAGGACGAAAAGATCCTCTTTTTTCACGAGTAGCCATGTTCAGCAACTTCTATATTCACCGTTAATCGATCTCAGACATGGGAGCAGTAATATTCAACCTCGTTCTTACAAGTGGCATCCCTTCTTTTCTGTCTTACAAATGTTTTAAGGCTTTTTTAGTTAGTTTTAGTTATCTTCTTGAAACGGAAAAAAGTGTTATCCTGGGCTTTAAGACGTGAGTTAGAAATTCACCTTTACCTTGTGGTTCAAATGTTATGCGTTTCTTTTGTAAGGAAAGGTTTCTTATGGAACCACAGCTTTGGGTACTGAAATGCTATACAAGCCAGCGATTGAAACAAGCCATTCCCACATTTTTGCTCCTGAACTATGAAGACCTTTGCTGTTTCGACTTGATGGTGTACTTTGCAGAGTGACTCTTTTAGACATCGCAGTTGGAGCATGGAAAAGTGGCAACGCAGCTGTGCTGATGACGAAGCCGGTGATAACGCTGACAGGGCAGACGGACGCGGATAGCGTCACCATCAACGTCGAGGACAAGAACTGCGACGTCGACGCCAAGATCGGCAGGCAGTCCTGGTGAGCAGCCACGCGCATCCATTCGTGAATAATACCATCACTCATAGAGTACGCTGAAAATTCAAGCAATCCCAAGATTTAAAAAAATGGCTGAGAGAAAGACAAAGCAAGGGCCTGGTTTGGTGAAGTTGAAAGCACATTAGCGCTCGGAAAGGAAAATCGCCGGTTCGAAGCGCACCTAAGGTTCTGAGTTTTGCTCACATCTCAGCATCCCTATGGTTGAATTCCATGATTTTCGACTTATTCGACTACGACTAGAACGCTCGCTAGAAGCACCCCTATTTATACTGATCTATCCGTGAAATGTACTCTTCTATACTATGAACGTGTGTGGACAAGAAATCGTGTTGTAGATTACGGTCATTCTGATACCGTACTTTTGAAGATGGTGTACTTCCTTCTCTCTCTCTCTCTCTCTCACTCTCACTCTCTTTCTCTCTTTCCCTCTCTCTCTCAGTATTTCAGTAGTTGAGTGAGAAATTATAGACGTCATAGGAACACATGAAATTTGAAAGACATTTGGATAACACAGACTTTTCTTCGGATAGGAAATTCGAATATGCTGGCAGCAATTCCATGTACTGTATCTTTTGAGTTTAGCCGGAACATCAACACCTGTCTTCGCTATGAAGGACGAGGAGACACTCCGAATAGCTTGGAATTCGTGCTTCGCTACAATCTCGACGATCATTCACCTCAACCAAGAGCGTACTTTCTGCAGAGAGACATAGTTCGTTCACCTTTTAAAAACAACTTCGAGGAATTTTGTTTGTTTATGCGTTCTAAAGCGCACTTGTATAAATTGACCGCAGACCTTAAACAGTTCTGATCGTTCGCGTTCAGAAGGCTGATCGCGACATCAGCATCGCGAAGGAGTCCAAGACTCGGGATCATCCTAACATTATCGAAAGGCGAGTACGGCTTGAAAAGAATCGACTAAAATGCATCAAACAGCGATTCTTCGCTTCCAGCACTATGAGGTGAGCCGACGATGACTCATGACTTTCATTTTAGTTCCGTTGTTCCCTAGATTATTACACTCTATTACAAACAAGACTAGTACTCACAATAGTTTTTATCATTTCCGAAAGAGTCTAAACCTCCTATGCGCTTCATATTGGTAACTTTTGCAGTTCACGAAAGAAGCAGACTGCTCCTCTCAATGCCGAGAAATCCAGCCTCTTACTTAGTGAATTGATTAGCGAATGCCATGCGATGTCTGAGATGATTCTAGAGCAAATGTCAAAATAATGCTTTAAAATGTTATATGGCCCGGGACAGAAAGGCAAAGCAGTAAATATCTTGACGGAATAGTCATTTGATCAACAAACTTCCTCCTCACCGTAGTTTTGGATTATCATGGATGATACACACCCAGTTTGATAGGTAAGACCATCATTGCTGACCTCAATGCCTCATTTTTAGAGATAAGCTCTCTCCAATTCATTGGTCTGTAAACTACACGTACGAAGAGTCAAGAACCGGAAAACTAAGTGGAAACCAGCTTGAGCCAGCTATCGACACCACAGTGCCGCTCTCGTTCGAAAACAAAGTCAGTTGTTTGCTTGGCTAGCAGTTGCTTTTCATCACTTCGTTAACTGGAAACGTTTTTAGATCAACATCGCAAATAATTGTGGCAAAGACGATTTGTGTATACCCGATTTGAAAGTACAAGCAGTGGCGTAAGTTTATATATCGCTACCCGCTTGAAATCTATGCGAAACCCGTTTCTATGTAAAGCTTATCAAAGGCTAATTCTCCTGTTGTTATAGTGATCGTGAGAAATTCCTTCTCGGTACAAAGGACAACACACTTCTCGTCAATGTCACAGTGCAGAATGATGGAGAAGACTCATATGAAACGAAGCTCTTCTTCGATGTGCCTAAAGGATTCGAATATAGCGGAGTTGTGTCCACTGACGAAAAGGTTATGTTGATGTATTTTTCCAAATCAAATGATAGTACTCAAAAAAGTCCGCAGAAGCAACAAAACCAATCTTATGAGTTGTGGGCCATACTTACAGTTTTCGATGTGACGTTTCCATTTAAGTAGAAAGTTCATGTTTCGGCCATGTAAAAACTTATGTGGTCATGACGAGCAGCATGTCGATCCCTCCCAACGGTTTGCCGCCTCATCGTGGTTGGGAGGTGTTTCTGGGTGTCGCGCTGTGATCTACAGCGGGGGTATTCATCCCCCTGGCAGGGTCTCTCAAGCTGAGAAGGAATCCGACGTTTTCACCAAAACGCCAGCTAAGAGTAAGCCAGTACCACGCTTCACCACCGTCCTGGTATCAAAATAGTCGCATGGTGGCAAATCTCCCTCTGATCCACAAGAGCGGCCACTGCCTGTGGTGGTAATGATCTGGAACAGACTTTACCAGGGTGATCTCGGGACTTCGGGGAAACACCACGGATAAACCAGCAAAACTCCGATAAGTAGAGATTATGCTGGGGCCCGCACAACCAGTGAGTGCGGGCCGTGCAAGTATTCGAGTATCCAAGCATGTCGATCACATCGACCCTGAGAAGATGTCTTAACACTGCACTGCTGTTCTATAAAAAAAAAAAGTTGCCTGATTTTCAGGTATTCAAATGTTTAAACAGACAGATCGGACAATAGTTACCAAGACCCTACTATCCACTTTTTAAATATTAGAACGATCATGTGCGAGACTCACACTAGCGAGTCGCTTTTCCCAGGCCAATGATATCGTTTTGGTTTCTGAAAGTGACTGACGTAAGTGCAACTTAAACAGCATGTCTCCGATATTCCACTTTTGAGAGAGCGTGCAGCTTTGCTTTTGTTTGATCACGGCATTGCGCTCGCAAATCATCAAACACCCTTTTTCCAGGTTCATCAAGCAATAGACATTTTTGGTCCTTCCACAAAGGCTGGGATTGTCGTTATTACTCTTAGTTTGAAATATATTCTCAGTTCCTACCATTCCTAGCAATTTCTTACTCATGTTACAGATGTGCTATGAGGATGCTGAGGTTTGAAGAAGGGAAGCGTGTTCGGCACGCTTCAGAACTTTGAGGAGAAACTTGTAAACTCTAGTCCAGTCTTTCTAGGTGTAGCATACATGTGGGGAATAAAATTAGTCCAAAACATTTCCTGTCTCGTGATGGCGAGGACTTTTACGACTTCGCAATGAGTTGCGTCTTTATGTCGTTGCAGCAGTAAACAAACGAATAAGGCGCGGTATCATCATAAAGATCACATCATTGTGAACCATCCTGGCGTCGGTCTAACTTCAGGTGTTGCCGCTTCTTCCATCTAAAGAATGAGTACGTTTCAAGGAACGGCTCATTGATTGGTTCCCAGCAAAATATGTTCGTTTGAAGCATCATTCCCGAGGCTCTATACGCGCTATCCCTCTCAGTAATATTTATTATGCTTCTAAAAAGTCTGCAGGGGATATTCAGTCTGGCATTAGACTATAGTCTGCAGGGCATTTTTAACTTTTCTTTCCAGTGGGTTCTTAAGGAAATTTTAATTGGCATTTGTTATCTATGCAAAATACAACGCTGCAAATGATGATGGTAACCCTCTTGTAACGTAGACATAGCAGACGTTGTTATAATACCCGACAAACACTATCTCGTTAGTATCCCGTCCATTTCCAGGTCCAGTTGGTTTCATATCAATCGTCTGGAATTTAATTTGGACTACGTTGTCTGAATGTGCTTGAACTTTGGAATCTGACGAAGACGATCTTGTATTATTGGAATGGACTATTCCTACTAGCTTTTGCTTTCGGTTCAGCATAAATAGGATCCGGTGATTCCTAGACGAACATTGCTTGTCTTACAGTATTGAGCACGAACGTTAGAAGTACTTGTAATTCTAACCCTGGTATTTTATCTATTGATAAGTTTCTCTTCTCCAGAGAGCTAGGAACAGCGTTCTCACCTCTCCGCTACAGATAGTCACAGATTCTTGTGGACTAGAAAATTATTTACCACTTTACTACTGGATTTTGCTGTACATGTGACAGGCATCAATCCCGGACACAGGCTCACTGTATTTGGCTGCTCCTTCGGATTGAACTTACTTTGGATAGTTGGTTTTCCGGGTAGAAAATTCAAATTTCGTCACACTTTTGATGATCCTTACCAAATAATACAAGTAAACAAGAAAATTCTGTAGCCATGAACACTAACGGCAGTGGTTAGGTGATAAATCGCAAATAAATGGTTTCATTGAACTCGCTGCAATGTGGCATCCGAATTTTATTAAACAAATCCTGCTTGCAGACGGCGCCAAGTTGTTCGCCAACCACCGAGAAGCCGGATGAGGATGGACGGTGGACCTTCGCTTGTGAACTCGGTAATCCCCTGCCGCAGCAGAAAACGCTCTCAACTACGGTCCGAATCACGGCCAATGAGAAGGATCCTCCCGTAAAACCGATCGAAATACGAGCTTTCGTGAACAGGTCTCCATACTTCACTGGGTTAAAATTATTCCAAACCAAACCTTACGCTACGCTTTAAAGTTCTCAATTTTCAGGGCGAATCTTAGGAACTATACCACTTTCTGGCTGTTTATAGCTTGTGGTACCATAGATTTAAGTAGGCAATCTTCTGAGTCTCTTCTGAAGACAATTCTGCTTTTAATTCAACGAGATTAGGGCTTATTGCTGATGGCACTGGTAGATATAAAACTAGCTGAGAGACAGGCGAAAAGAAGGACGCGAATGGTGTGGTGGTGAACGCGTTAGCCCCCGAAAAGGGTAATAGTTCGTCCGTTCTCCACCACAGACACCTGTGGTCCGGAGTTTTGCAAATATTTCAGCACCATTGCCATTGAAGCTAGGAGTGTTTTTCGTTAACGAACAATATCAAACAAGGAAATCTGTCGTTGTAAAAAAAAGTTTCCAGTTCGAATGAAGAGGTAGAAAACACAGAAAATGACAACTACGTATCGTTCACAATCCCCGTAGACTTCAGAAATCAACTCACTCTCAATGGACGTTCGAACCCTGAACAGGTGAAGCTGTGAAATGTATAAATAGTAATGTTTTCTGTATTGATTATGGCAGTACCTCACACGGCAATCAAATTCTTTAGAGGTGTGAACTGAAAGTTTTTGACTACAATTCCGTTCATTAAACACATGATATTCAGATAGATTTCTCCACGAGAAATAGAACGCCTGAGGACGTTTTCGATGACACTGAGATCGGTCCTGTAGTCAGCCATTTGTACCAGGTGAGATGCACGCCACCACTAACCGTAACCGATTTCCGTAAAACTTCAAATTTCCCATAGGTATCAAACCGAGGTCCATCAGTTGTCGATGCAGCAACACTCGACATCTTTTGGCCTTCATTCTCGGCAGACGGTGGACACCTGCTTTACATTATCACTGATCCTGTGATCAGCGACCCATCGAAGGGACGATGTCGAGTGAAGCAAATGCAGAACATCAATCCATTGAATTTAAGAGTAAGCTTTCCATGAAACTATATGGAGAAACTGAATTTCAGAATTCATTTTACAGATAATGAATGAGCATATTTCTACGGATGCTCCTCATCGAATTCACTCAATGGATTATGATAAAACCGAACACTTGGTAGAAGGTTCCGAGGAGAGACAAGTAAGCTAAAACTAGCATCGTTTCAACTACTTTTCAGTTAGCTTCTAGTTTCTTCTGCTGTGCTTCGCTATGGAATGAAGTTAGTGAACAATTCAAGAAGCAAAAATGATTTTTGCAACAAAGACTGCGAAGACTTAGCCATGCATTCACCTGTGACTTCTTATATCATTAGTCATCAAGTAGATATGTAACATCCATTCTTGTTATGCGTCAGAGCTTAACCCATGATCACAGATAGCTGACGAAATATGAACAGTCGCGCTGTGGTGTTTCCTCCGTATAATCGCCTAACGTTTAGGTATATACGACACCATCTCACAGAAGTGGTGCTGGTGGAACATGGGAGTTCAAAGAAAAGCCACAAGCACCTGTCGAATACGAGTACATTCCTGATGATGAGTACATTGATGAAGACGAGGACTATGACAGGAAAGGTAGTCGAGTAAAGAGAGAGACGAGGCGAACATTCAAGCAGAATCCAGCGAGACTTAGAAGTGAAGATAGGATTGCACCAGGTAAGCATAACATGTGTCGAAAAACAGCCTTCGTTTAAGGCAGAAGCTGTTACAGAGAAAGCTCGTTTCTCGGATCTTCGTCAAGCGGTGAAAGAGTCTAAAGAAGCGGGTGGAGCGATTGACTACCAAGGAATACTGAGCAGGGCCACTGTTGATTGCAACTCTCTTAGATGTACACACATTGAGTGCGACCTTTCAAATATCGGAGAAGACGAATTCGTTCTTATTGAGGTAGGTGTGCGGCCGGATACTTATCATTAATTTCAACTTTACTCTATTTTAAATTCAGATTTTCTCCCGGCTGTACACCAATACTCTAGTCGATGAACGAAATCCGGGAGGTGAAATTTCGTCATTGGCACTCGCAAGAGTCACAACTACAAAACTCAACCTACCACATAAACCTACTCTCGTTATGGCGGTAAGTACACTTCTATAACGTAACGCAGCCTTCATGACGAGAACAGACATAAGCGGCCTGGTGGAACTTTTCGGCTTCAGGTGACAACATCTTTGAATGCTGTTGACGACGAAGCATCCGCTGCTGGCGTTCCATGGTGGCTCTACCTACTTGCTATTCTAATTGGACTTGTACTTCTTGCACTACTCATACTTCTGTTATGGAGGGTGATTTTTATACGTTCTTAGAAGCAAATTTCCTAAAACCTGCAATTTTATAATCAAAATCATTCAGTGTGGTTTCTTCAAACGAAACCGTCCGCAAGCAGAAAAGGCACAACGTACTGACAATCGAGATCCAGATGGACACTACGCAGACACGAAGACGCGCTATGCTGGTCTGGACACCTACAATCAACAGAGTCATGGTCAAATGCTCTAATATCTTAAGTGACCAACAAGATCCTAACACATTCATACCTCCTGCGATATTTTTGTAAATACTTTGAAGCAGCAGTTATAGATAGCGACTTATCGAGTCAATAGATCAAGAGCAACCGAATAACCTAAAGCACTTCGGGTTCTTTTAATATAATCTATTCTTAAGCTGATTAATGGTTTTGCTTCCAGGTACTTTTAATTTACGTCTTTAGCTTGCACAAATTTACTGTCATATGATGACAATATATTTGCGCAAGATTCCTCATGTGATAATGTTTTTCTATACTTTCATCTTCATATTTGTTCTCTCGAACTACCTTGTCTCTTAGGTACCAGTGAAGAGCTCAACAAGAGCTCAACAGCCAATCTTTCGGTGATGAGTTCGATAACCTTTACTACCAACACCATGACAGACCTTCATACTAATTTTAGTGCCTTAGATTTGTGCTAATCAACTCATTCACCGCTCAACTTTATTACAGTGCTTTAATGAATACATAGTCGTGAAAAGACCCTTAATAAAAAGCATTACACCGTTCTTAAGTGTGAAAGAATAAAACAGAGATGAATAAAGGCTTCTATTCAGCAAATAAAATCGTAGCCAGTGGATAGCACCTCGCAAAAGCCATATAAACATTGAAGCAATAGATTTACAACCTAAGTTATCTTTGCTTTTTTTCGTCTCACAAATTCAACGAGCTCTTTGAGTCGTTCTTGGCATTGTTCCTTTGACTTCGTTGGTACAGCTGCAGCGATTCTATCCCATCTAAAACTACATAAATTCATTTTATTTACACGACTGATCTGAACTAGTTGGATTTCACCTATTGTCACAGCCTTTTGGATACTGCTTAAGGGCGACCTCCAGTTGCTTCTGTTCGGTTTGTGACCATTCCGTAGTCAACTGATTTGCTGGCAGGTGTGACTGACGTAATATACAAGTGCAACAATTTTTACTAATACATCTCAAGACGAACAAGCAGGAGTATAACATGATTTTGAGTTATAAGAAGTTAATAAGAAGTTAACAAACAAAAAAAAACAATCTTCTCAAGAAGTATTAGCGAAGCAGAGATGATGATCAACGAGTTCAACGAAGAAGGGAAAAAGATCGGACTTTGCATAAATCGAAAGAAAGCCAGTTCATGAAAAACCCATCGTGCGAAGTCGAAAAATTGCATTTCTCTCTTGCAGAGACCACCTAGTACGTACGCCTTGGGCGATCAACAAACATGGAAAACAACGTGAAGGAAGAGCTAGATAGAAGAAGGAGAGCAGCTTGGGCCGCATTCGGGCCTCGAAGACGAGAAAAGAAAAAAGAAGAAAAAAGAAGACGCCGACCAACTGAGCAACCCGAAAGTCCGCGCTCATCTCTTCGATTCTACGGTCCTCCCAGCGCTCTGTTATGGTGCAGAGACGTGGGTTGATACTTCAACAACGTCAAGAATTCTTCGCACCACTCACAGAGCGCTTGAGCGATGTCTTCTAAGACATAACCGGCACTCTCAATATCTAGCCGGAATGCGAAGCTCTGACCTTCGAAATCTGTCACATCTTCGAGATCCAGGAGAATATACATCGAGAGCGAAACATAGATGGGCCGGTCACATAATGAGAAAAACAGACGACAGATGGACAAAAAGAACAGTAGAGTGGACTCCAAGAGAATGCAAACGTCCCCTTGGGCGACCACCTACACGTTGGGCGGACGTGTTCGTAAACAAAGTTAATCAGCTGTACCCGCAGCTGCAGTTGTTTTACAGATCACGGTATGAGACTCGCAAGCGATACCATGCTCGAACAAGACCACTACCATGGACTACGATTGCGAGAGAAAGGAACGAATGGCATATGTGCTGGGGTCCGCACAACTCGCGAAGACGGACCGTCCAAGTATCAAAGTATCCAAGTAATAAACAAAAACAATTATGACAGATTTTGGACTAATATAAATTTCGAGTACTCACCCTGTCGGCAGAAGAGAATTCAAGAAATTTTCCATTCCGAATATCGAAGACTGCATTTGACTGCTGACCCATTGCCAGCTTCGCAAAGTCCTCCTTAAAAGATATTTGCTATAAAGCCGCTCGAAGAAATTTGAAACTAAATATCAAGTTGAAATTGGAGCAATATACAAAACTACTATACTTCTTCCATCGAGCTTGTTTCGCAGTTATAAGCTTGACATCCCGTAGGGTCCAGTCGCTAAGAACTCTTGTCCATTCAATGTCGTTCATATGCACTACGTGTCCGGCCCACATTATCTTTGAGAGTTTGGCGTATAGAACGACTCCTCTGGTTTTTGATCGTTGACGCAGGTCGGAACTTCGGGTCCCTTCCCTCACTTGCATGGTAGTGGAGATTCCCAGCATCGTACTTCCGACTGTGCCTTCGATAACGCTGAGTGACTTTTCATTCGCTTACGCTGCGATCAGGTTTCTGACGCAAACGTTAAGACAGGAAGAATTGTGGAGTCGAAAAGGTGGGCATAAAGTCGAATGTTCTTTACTCTCCTCACTACATCCTTGATGGTCTTGAAAGCTCCCGAAGTCGCTCGCTTCCTCCTGCTCAACTCTGGAGCTATATTGGTCATCATGTTTAATTTTCAACTTAGATAGACGTATCTGAAATTTCTGTGTAACTCACGAAGAATCTTTATGTACTGTGTAGTGGCTCCTTGATTACCAAGAGCTTCCATGACTGCTTCTATCTCTATTGAGTCAAAGGCCTTCTCTAAATCGACGAAAGTAAGACAGAGCGGTTCTGTGTACTCTCGCAGTACTTCTATATGGGTCTTGTTACCGTATGCATGTGGTCCATCGCACTGAATCTTTTCAAAACCCTGCTTGCTTGATTTCCACCAATAATAGCTGGGATAACAACCATCCGATGGAATAGTGAATCCTTAAGGCCAAACTGTTAGGAGGAAGTACGAAGAGGGCTTAATTTAGCCAAATATTTGATTCAGATGCGAATTTTAGATTGAGCAAAAGCATATCAAAGATCTTCAACTCTTCCTCGGAGCAACAGTCGTGCTTCAGCATTTCTTCTTATTTGTGACAGCTTCAATGATGCGATCAACACCTGCTTTGTTAAGATCTTTGTCGTTCGTAACTTACGTCTTATAGATTGTTTATTGGACCTAAGTCTTGTATTAAAATGCGAAAAATGAGAGCATGGAGTGACTGCTGTATTAAAACAACGCGTGGTTGGGAAATTTTAATCCGATTTCATTCAAGCGAACATCACCGTATATAAGATTAACACGTCATTGTAAACCGATGATTCTTCCTATGCGACATTAATTGGTTAATTTAACAACTTTACGGTACTGCTGAAAAAGCCTAGTTTGATAGCTAGCAAGAGGCAACTGTAATCAGTGAGCTATACACAAGCGTGAAGCTGGCTGTACGGGCCAAAAGTACCAACCATTTTATAGTCAAGCATTCAAGGCTTTGCAGAGAAATGGTAGAAGAAATCCACAAGTGGAAAACAGCAGCAGTAATCGTTCAAGTTATGAAGGACGAAGAGAATAACCACAACATTGGTAGGTAATCTGCCAATTTAGACCATAGCAAACGCTCCGCGGAGTTCAGATGAGATAGTCACAAAATTCACCTATATAACATGTCATCCTGTTAATTGGTGAGTAACTTGAGCGTCCCTCACTAAATCTTATATTTTTCCTTGTTGCAGCAAGATTACCCCAATAGGTTCTGCTCGTTCTGGGAACTCGCAGAGCATTATACTTCTCTTCTAAGCTTTTTTGTGAAGAACTTTCACCATTGAGTCGGTGGTCTACTAGCAGTGCGTTTGACACCCCAAGGCATCCAGTCACGTACGGCTCCGTGGGTGGTATCCTCGACAATTTGTCCTATAGAACGGCATCTTTGGTTCTAAGTCATCGCCGCAAGTCGGAGCTTCGTATCCCTTCCTTCACTTGCTTGATAGAAAAGACTAGCAGCATCGTCTTTACGATTGCACGTTCTATAACGCTGAGTGATCTTTCATCCTAGTTACGCAGCGAACAGATTTCTGGCGCACATTGTTAACGCAGGAAAAATCGAAAGTAGAATAGAAGAGTTGAAGAGGTGGACACAGAGTCGGACGTTCTTTGTCCTCTCCACTACATCCTCGATGCTCTTAAAAGCTCCCCAGGGCGCTCGTTTCCTTCTGCTCAGCTCTGGTGTTAACTCGTCCATCACATTGATTTCACGACCTAAATATACTAAATAGACATAACTGGAGCATTCGTTCCGTTGAATGTGAATGGGGAATACAAAGGCAATCTGTTCCTCAAGAACATCGTTTTTTGAGATTTGGTCGAAGACCAATCTTTCCACAGGCTTTATGAAAGTCGCTAAGCATACGTTGCGCTTGGCTAATGCCTGGTGTTATAAAGGCGACGTCCTCAGCAAAGCGAAGACGGTGTAATTGTCGACCATCGATTTTCACACCCATATTATCCCGTTCCAATGTTCGCATGACGTTCTCGAGGGTGGCGGTAAATAATTTTGGAGAGATGGTATCGCTTTGCCTAACCCCTCTTTTGACGTCGATGTTAATATCGTTGTAGAATGATGACATCTTGGTTGTGAAATCTCTGTGCAACTTTGTGTACTGAGTAGGTACTCCTTGACTACCAAGGGCTTCCATGACTGCTTCTATCTCAATTGAATCAAAAGCTTTGTGTAAATCGATGAAAGTGAGACAGAGCGGTCTTTTGTACTCTCGCGATACTTCAATCAGCCTTGTCACCCAGTGGATGTAGTCCATCGAACTGAATCCTTCTCGAAACCCTGCTTGCTCACATGGGTGTCCTTCGTCCAGTGTTCCGCAAATCCTGCTTAGGATGACTCGAGTGAAAAGTAAGTAGACGACATGCAGCAAGCAGAATGAGCGATAATCGCCGATAGCGTGGAGGTCACCCTTCTTGAACAACAGCACGGTCTTTCTGGTCTTCCACGAAGTAAGAACTTTGCATTCAGGCAGATAACGTATGAAGAGCAGAGCCATGTACTGGCTGAAGGTTTTTCAGGTGTACCGATTTTATCCTGTCCAAACCTGGTGTTATTCGACTTTTCACCGACGAAAAAGCATGTCGGATTCCTAGTGAGAGAACCGGTGGTGCGATATACCCATCCTCCTTTATTTCATATGAAGGCAGCAGTACATGACTATCGAAGGGATTCGAGCAATAATCGCGAATGATTTTCTTGGATGCTCTTCTAAAAGCTGTACTGATCCGTCTGGGCGTCTCAGTGGAATCTTTGTGGTGCTGTAATTGGTATAACTGGCGAAGCTTCGGTGGGCTTTGCCCTGCTTGTCCCAACGTTTGCTGGTTCGGATATAACTGCTGTTTTTCTCTCCTTAAGCTGTTCTTTTGTCGCCTGTTTGCCCTGTTTTGCTAGTTCAAAAAGGAGCTGGCGGTTGCCTGTAGTTCGTGCGATTCAAAGCTGGTGTATCACCTCGAGTGTTTATGGACACGGACGTCTATTGTTGGCTTTGTAACTTTCACCTTTCAAATCGCTAATCTGAAGATGTTGAATGAGCCGATCGTATGCCTCGTCGATGTTATTAAGAACGGCAACTTAAATGCCGACTAATGAACTGAATAAATCCTAGTCTATGGTGGTTCTGGGACTTTGTTTTTCAAATTTAGCGGCTTTTTCTCCTTTCCGCAAGGAATGAAATCTTGCACGAAGGAAGCGATGGTCTAACCCTGTGTAGAATATAGGTACAACAGCATCATCGGCTAGAAAAAACCTTCCGTTTACTACGATGTGGTCTATTTCATTGTAGTGCTCTCCGTCTAGAGACTTCCATGTCCAGTGTTCAGAGTGCACCTTCTGGAATTTCGAGTTCCAATGAATGATCTTGATCGCCGTGACAAACTCTTCACCGATGTCATTGACAGTACTGAAATGACGACGCCTTCTCATCACAGCCAGTTCGATGACGTCGTACCTTACCCCTCTTGCCCTCACGATCAAGTTCTCTATCAAGGCTTCAGTTGCAAGCTAAGCGTGCTTAATAGGTACGAATCGTCGTATCGGGCCCTTTGGAGGTCAGGGGAATGTGGCGAACTTATTTTACTGGACGAATAGCTTGCTAGTCTCTTTCAGAGCAGATGGAGCGCTTAAATGTTAGAGGTGGCTCCAAACCGCCTCCCACATACTTCCCTGCGATTTCATTGCAGACATTTGACCGAACTGACTCGTAAAATACTTGTTTAGATATTTGGATAACCTGTCTTCACTCGTTGTGCGGGCCCTAACATAATTTCCGCCTTTCCAGAGTTTTGCTGGTCTAGCCATCCCGGTTCCCTAGAGTCTCTAGGTGTCAACTTGGCCGAAGTAGGTCCCAGGTCGGTACCACCACAGGCAGTCGCCGCCATTAAGGAAGAGGGAGATTTTCCGTCATGCGACTGGTTTCATACCAGGACGGTGGTCGTCGATCCTAGGTATGGTTTACTCTTAGCTAGGCTTTCTGGTGGAAACGCCGGACCCCTTCTCAGCTTGGGTGACTCTGCCGGAGAGAGGGATCCCCCCGCTGTACTACATCGCAGTTCGACACTCAGGAACATCTCCCAGCCACAATGAGACGATAAAGAGTTGAGAGGGACTCGTAGAATACAATCCACATAAGCGAAAACACACCGTCGCACGTGTGAATGGAAACGTCCCCATAAATGCAAAGTATAAGTGTCAAATTGGCGCAGCAAAAACCAGGAATTCTTTCCCTAGACCTACCGGCATCTTAGAGAAACACAGGCCATTTTCGGTACGTGATTAAACTCCTATCTGCTACCTGGGGGCGCGCCACGTTGCTTTGCGCCCAACCAGCATGAGATCGCTCATTCATTCGATATTTGACGACATGATTAAATAATAGTTAAGATAAGGCTTATATCACTTGCAAGTAAAGTGTAACACTAAGGGATTGTCTAAAAGTCTCACCTGTTTAATCTGTTTCAATTTGGCAGCCATTGCAGTTACGTCTTGTGCAGTTCGATTAAGGACACAAGCTACTCGCTCCCACCGATTTGGTGTGCCCAAAATAATCCACTAAGTAGGAAATGTTCAAGCGTATATTATAACTGGCTCATGTTGAATCGCTACCTGATGGAAATTTCTCCGTTGTCAACCGGACCAACTGGTATAATTCTTCACACGACCAAATATCGCCACTTCGTTCTTAAAGCATATGTGTTTAATACACAGACCTCTCTTGTGCAACTTATTTCACAACCCCTAATAACCTGTGGTCAGCTCAAACACCAGTTCTTGTGAATTCTAAGTGGTAATGAACAAACTTTTACTGTTTTCCTCAGATTCATTACGGTACTTGGCGGACAATTCAGGATCGTTAGGACTGACAGCTTTCAAATCAGTCGCCACTTCGTACGTGAATTCCGGAAGTCGAACAACCGGTGTTACTCTGCGATTTTCATGCATGCTTTGCTGAACAGAGATAACTAACGAATCTAAGCGTTAAGGCAATAACAGAAAATACACAGAGAGGAAAACGTCGCGCTAAATGTATTGAGGTCCTCTGATGTAAGCTGATAAGCGACATGGATATCGACTATTTGCAGCACTACTTTATTGTGCAATTTTGATCTTTACAGCATATCCTGAAGCTAAAAAAAATCCTTTACCTTTTTAACAGGTTCTACCGTGGACATATGCTCTTGTATAACCATCTGAAGCGTCTAAAATATCAAATCTTCTATTAGCTAGTACGGTCAAAACATTGATATTTGATTTTTATGAAGTCAAAGAATTCATGGATAGAGACTAGTGTGTTATGTTTCACCTCAGAAGTTGAACTTGTGTGTCCCTTGCACACAGATGCAATATACTAACTGAATACTTTTCTTAGGTATACATTACTAAACATACAGTGAAAAACCTCCATAGTCCCTTTACGATGAGGAACGGCAATAAGGCCCGAAAGTGGGGACGGTAAATAGATAAAACTTCTTTTAGTTGCTGTGACGATCCTTCATTTTCCTCCTTTCTATCACGTCTCCTCGACTTACGAAGAGTCTAGGAAATGCTCATAATTGGATATTTTCATATAAAAGAACTGTTAAAAACTATATACATACTTGTGATAAGACTAGATACTTCTCGTAGTATGAAGCCCACATCATAAAATAATGAGCTATAGTTGAAACAATGGTGAGAACCAATACAGCTTCATACCAACTTAACTTTCTCATCTTTCTGAAACCAATCAAAAGACATGGATTGTACGGCAAGAAACCAATGTAAGCTTACCTGTAATAATAAATTGGTTGTCTCCAATCTGGCAAACCATATTTCAAGACGTTGTCGTATTTTGCTCTTAGTTCAGTGGATTTTAAGACCTCATAAATGGAAACAATCTAAACACGACTAATAAGCAGTATGATAACGGACAAACAAAATATGTGATGCATCTACTTTTTTTATTTTATGTGACCCATCATCACGTCTGGTGTGCGGACCTCAACACTCCTCACATTCGATTGGTTTCCTCTCATCCATTGTTCACGAAGATCTTCCAACTTTCATACGTGGCTTCGACTGCTGCTTGAGGATTTTCATTTCATCTTGAATGTTGTAGAATGCTGGTCGAGTCGATATTCCCTGGAGTCGTGAGATAGTCGGGCTGGACCGTTCCCAACTGGATTGCATAGAGTGATTTTTTCACGTCCAAGGCCGGTAGCAATTTCCCGACCTCCGAGGTATGAGAGGCTTGGTCATCGCGGTACGGAATCGAACTAGCACCATGTTCGTGATGATCGACTTTACGTTCACTGGATGCATTCATATTTACGATAATTTACGAATCTCGATAAAACTATCAAACCACTGACTATTGAAGCATGCAAAGAATACACTCAGAAGTAGGCAAACATATAAAGGCTAACTAAATCGTAAAGCGTACTTGTCTGAACATCGCAGTAGCATTCGGTGCATCGTTTCTATCAGGATGCCACTCCAGACTGAGCTTGCGGTACGCCTTCTTAACTTCTGCTGTAGACGCATCCTAATTTTAAAAAAAAACCAACGCTTACTGCTTCTATAAGTTCAAAAAAAAAAGTTCTGGACCAATAAATTTAGGTGGGAAAATAAATACACCAAACTCATTTAGGAACTTTGAGATTTTTTTTTCGTTCTTATCTCGATACACGTAATACTAGCAACAACTAAAAGTCAGATATGTGGAAGCGAATTTGCGTTTAGGCAACGAACTCCCTTTTCGAATAATTTTAACATTACGAAAGGAGTGACACTGTTGAAGCCATTGAAAATAAGCATACAAACGATGTTTTACATAGTCATTGCTTATTGTTGGTCAGAACGTTGGCACATAGGGCGCACGATGAGCCCAAATGGACAAGGGATGAAGCTCTCGGCGTTGATCAATGCCTGAGTGGTGAACCATGCATTCGACTTCATTAACTATCGCTAGAGGTGATTGAATGCATATCTAGCCTTCACAATGACTTGCGGTGGCCTACCGATGTCTCGAGCTAGTGGAGCTATCCTCCCAGAAAAGTCTGGTACCAATTTGGCGATCCAGGAGAGATGGAGGGCTTGGTGAGCCTTGGACGCAGTGATCGATCCTATGTGCGCTGCCGGGCGCCTCCAACCACTGCGCTACAAGTGACATTACGGTAAGCTTGCAGCTATGAACTACTGCATCAATACAACCTATAGCCACAAGACATTGAAACTATCCTTATCACTAACTCGATATTCTCTTTCTAATTTCATGAAGTCGCTTAGAAAACACTTTTGGACCATCATATAAAACATTCCCGTTCTACATAGCGGCAAAACTGCGTTCACCAAAACTTTGGTTGTTCCACGGAACCTATAGCAATTATAAGGGCCTCTGGACTCTGGAACTAGCACCTTGTGCTATTCATTTTGTCCGCACCAGATCATGAAAAGCTTTGAACAGCCGGTGGGGATCCTTGAAAAATACCTTTACCTTAACGGACTGGTAATCTCAATTGGAACACCACTTCATCGGCCGCATGACCACCATTGTGCCTAAACAAATTAGATCCACAGAAGAACAACCAACACTCGAGACGTGTTCGTCAAGCAGAAGCACAGTTCTGGACTACGCATTGGAACTACTCATCCACATTTAAGATATCTAAGTAACTACTTATGGAAAAGTCATCTTTTTCCCAGAGAAACTAAGAACTTTTTTCGAGTTGTGGAAAAACTTCACAACTCTACTATTTCGAAAAAAAATAAAGCTCTCGGCGTTGACCAGTTCCTTGGGGATATGCCATGCATTCGACCTCATTAAGCATCGTTGGAGGTGACTGAGTGCATATCTGGCCTTTACAATGATTAACGGTGGTCTATCGATGTCTCGAGCTAGTGCTGCTATTGTCCCAGAAAAGTATGGTACTAATCTGCCGACCACGGAGCGATGGAAGGTTTTGTGAAGCATGGGTGCGAGGATCGATCCCATGTGTATTGCCGCGTGTTTCCGACCACTGCGCCACATACGCCCTAACTCCACTACTTATACACTAAAAACGTAGTGCCTGTGTGTTTTATTTCAAGTGAAAGCAAAATCACCTTTCCAATATCGAGAACTCGAATGACCTCACCTGTCCAATACCGAACAACTCGTAGAAATTCGCGTTCACAGCCTCAACCAAGTCATACAGGGCTAATTCATCGGAATTCCAGGATGGGCTAGCATATCCAGAAGCACCTAGCAAGAAACAAGCGACAACAATGCGATGCATCCAGCAGCCGAGCGCCCAAATCCTGCTTGACATCGTGTATTTTTGCCGACGAATGGAAAACCACGGACGTGCGTACGACCGCCTGCATGTTGTTCACGGTGAGTTGCTAGTGCTCTGAATAGTTGTTGTGTTTGAAGTGGTTTTCCCCTAGCACTATTTGTTTCGATTTCTCTCAGGATGATGCTGGACGAGAATGGAGGCGGAATGGCCGGCAATGATCTCC
This sequence comes from Angiostrongylus cantonensis, assembly GCA_009735665.1. NCBI lineage: Eukaryota > Metazoa > Nematoda > Chromadorea > Rhabditida > Metastrongylidae > Angiostrongylus > Angiostrongylus cantonensis. The sequence continues at coordinate 1,363,251 of MQTX01000153.1, read as the reverse complement.
GGACGCTCATCGAGTCCCGCATTCCGGAGCATCGAGCCAACCTGGAGACGAGTCACGTCAATCTCGAGAACGTCGCCGTCTACTGCGAGGCCAGATACCTGAATGCTTCCGTGAGTACATACAGGATTTTCTGCTTTCTATCCCAAGACGGTTTCCATTCCTCGATGATTTCGTGAGTTTCGCTCTGAAACCCTCCATTACTCTAGTTGCTACCTCAATTGTTTAAGTCATGGAAAAGGTTACAGGGAAATCTGGTACTGTTATTTTTAATAATGCATGGTGCTAACACAAATGTGAATGTGCCACCCTGCAGAAATCTTTTTGCCGTTTTCCTTTGAACTACTAATTGCTTGGTAAGTTTCGACCCGTCGTGACAAAGCTTCCAAGTGAGCCTTTTATCTCTAACTGTTATTGAGGTTGCTTTTGCTTTTTGGAAGACCTAAGAAAGTCCACATACTGATTAGCTTATGCGGGAAGTTCTTGATGGGCTATGTATAGCTTTTCTTGGAGGCATATCTCTTTTGTCAAGTGCTAAAGAGTCGAATTTCAGTGCATTACTTCCTTGGTTTCGTTTCTTGCAGTCGTTATAGAGAGTGCAGCGTGTTCCTAGGAATGCTTTCTGCCCAAAGTTGTTAGGCGAAAATCTTTTCGCAGCGAATTGAACAGTTAGGACAAAGCTGTAGACTCCCTATTGATTGATAATATCACTGCAATATCAGTCTGGAGTAAGTGTGAGCTAAATTTGTCCCTGTTGCATCAGGATCGAAACGCGGCATTCGAGGAAACGAAGCAGTTCGCGTTGCAGTCTCTCGCCAGTGTCGCGTACCAAATAAATACTCTTGCAAGGTGAGTGTGTTTCCTCATTGGTTACCTGCTTTTATAATATAAATATGACATAGATAGGATGAAGTATGTCTTAGTCGAAATCTGATTCTGTGGTGATTATCTTTGAAATGTTACACTGGTAGCTCTGTTTGGCCCTTTTTCTTATTTCCTTGAACACTTGGATGACACATCCTCACTAGTGGTGCGCGCACCAGCATAATTTCGGTGTTTGTTTTTTTTGGAGTTTTGTTGGTTTAGCTATTCTGGCTGCCTGGATTACCTACAATAATTGTTTTACTTGTGACAAATTGTGTTTTTTATGGGAACTGACTTGGGTCACATGTAGGAAGACAGAGAGCGGATAGCAGAAATCTTCTAGTGCAGTTCAGTACAGACGTTCTTTTAAGGTATATTCACTCAACAAGGGGTTTAGTTCACCTGGGTATTCGAAATCCCGATACATTTAAACGTTTCTTTTCAAGGAAATTTTTTCTGTTCAATCAGGAGTGTTTACTGCACATTTTTTCCCAGTACAAAAGCGGAGATGAGGGCTATATTTTGAAGGTGAACTACCGCACTATTTCTCGGGAATAGGAATTTTCGACTTAATAGGTTGGGGCTTTCAAAACCACTTTAAAATCTTTTTGTTTATGCGGCCGCGTACACAGAAATGTGGGCTTTAGAAGAGCATGTCGTATCCCTCAGAGAATTTGAAGCTCACTCCCAAAGAAATTTTGCCAGTAACATTTTTTACATTGTTAATTGGTAAAACTGTAGTTTGATGAGTGCACTGCTCTCTTGCAGATTGTATGTCAAGTATTATTGGCTTTTGAAACTGATGAAAGCCGAAAGCTTTATCCTTTATCTTTATTATTGTCTTTTATGCACCATATAGTAATATCTTTTGTATAACAACATTATAACAACATTGTATAACAACGTTCGGTTTCGTTCTTAAACGGTTTGATGTTCAGAGACCTTTTGGACATGTTGGATCTACAAACCGATAAGATTTCAAATCTTAGCGCTCAAGTGGAGAACATCGATGTGGTATGATTTATGTGCAATTACTTAAAGTACGTGTAACTGTTTACATCTTGTACGTCCATGGACGTACAAAAAGATCCAGAGAGACCAATTACCATTTGATGCCAACTGCAATGGAGATGTGAACCTCTAACAATAGAATCTCAACACCCAGCCTAGGATTCCGAAAGACAACGACCTTGCCATATATCTTTTCGTCTATTATATTCCTGTCACCACTTTGTTTGCTGTTTCTCCGGGGTTACTTCTTTAGCTCTTGCACTCATTCTTGTCTTATACGTGTTCTATCGTCCTCCTAGTCAGTGGAACAGGGCTTCTGTTAAGCAGTCTTAATGTGCTGCTATTGGTAGACGCACAAGTATGCAAATACTTGTTCATGAAATAGATGTGTCGGTAGTATTATTAATTTCTTATTTATTTAGGTTGTTAATATTCATAAAGAAAAACTTTCACGACGAGAGATTGGCGCACTTACAACAAATAAATCGATTCAGAAACAACCTAAGATTATTGCACCTGCTATTCAGGTGAGATATTGTGCCTACAACATATTCACATCACCACGTATTACCTTGGAGGCCCATTTGGCGGAAAACAAACTGTGTATTTTGATTTGAGTGGACTCCATTTACGGTTTTTCGTTTATACTTTGCAAAAAATGTTCTTGGAACGGGTTTGCTCGTCTCGTTGAGCCCCGCGGCGATAGGTTATCACGGAGATTATCGCTGGTGAAGAGCGTACATGTTCATAAGATGCCAGCGACTTTCTTCTTATTCTCACTGAAGGACCTGCACGGTGTGGTGGTGAAAGCATTGACCCCGGAAAGGGTAATAGCCCATTCGTTCCCCACCGCAGACACCTTCGTTCCCGAATTTTGCAGATATCTCAGCGCATCATTATTCTCAGTAGAGATTGTCCATGTCTTGAACAAGTACTTCTGACTGGGTAAATTTATAGAAAAGTGTTGTAGTTATTCGTTTCTTTTGACGTTGTCATCATTCCGGTTTCTGTGAAATGGCCTGTTTGAGAAGTCCTTTGTTTTTACTGTACATCCCGATCAAATGTGTCTTGCTCTGGAGATTTTCAGCAAACTGTTAGTGAACTGCTCGCTTACTAAGTATTGTTTAGGCACCTTTCTTAAACAACATTAATAATTTGATATCGTGCTTGCACATCTTGTGTGAGGTATGTTGGCGGATTACGAATCGCCTTCAAAACAAAAAAAGGATTTCTTCAACAAGGCTTCACTTAGGGTTTTTAAACTTATTTTTAATTTGTGCTGTTACGTTCAATATATTTTTTTACTCACCCTAATTCATTCCCACTAAAAATTGATAGAAAATAGAGTTCACTTCGTCTTCAGCTGGCATGTTAAAAGTCTGAAAACTTAATTGAGCTTTTTTCAGTTGTACTGATGGATCAGGATTACAATATGCAATGTATGAATCTAAATAATGCATAAGATTGTTGGAATCTATGCTCTAACCAACACTATTGTTGTTGGATGACGGGCTAGACAATGTCATAACACTTTGGAGATGAAAATTTTTGTAAAAAAAAAAAGGGGGGGTAAAATGTTGAGAAATGCGCAAAACAGAAAAACATAAAATTGAAAGGAAAATTAGCACAGGAGAAACCGAATTATACAATGCACGAATAGAGGATGTGGTCTTTTTTTTTTCTGGGGAGCAACGAGTCGCGTGCAATGATTTCAATGCGCACAGCGCGCGGCGGAAATTTAGGCATAATCCGATATCATAGCCAACGAGCTAGGCGGGGTCGTAGTTGTTTTAGTATTCACACTTTGGACAGGGTTTTATGCTATTATCCAAAAACATGGAGATTGGTTTCTATGCTTACAGGAGCCAGTGCTACGCTACAAACGTACCGTTATAGATTTCTCAGTACTGGATGAAGTAGGACATGGAGTTCGTTCTGAGGTTGAGCTATTGTGTCGTCTGCTTTGTACCAATCATGAAGACATCTTTCATCTAGAAACAGTTAATTTCAGGTTGCCCAATATCGTGGCGGTGTCGTTTCACGTGCTCCATCGAGCGTTTCTGGTTCACATCCATGCTCTGTGCATTATTCTCAGTATGAACGCACGGCAAACATTGGAACGAACACGGTTATTTATTTTGCAAATTATATATGGGGTAGTAAGTAGCATTTAAACCTATGAGTTGGTCACTGTTTCGGTTTTTATGGGTGGAAACATTCACGTTGGCTTTTTAAGACGTAACGTTAGAACTTTAGAACACCACATTGTATAAAGACTGGCTTTTATTTTTAGTTAGGACGCTCTTCTATACGTAGTGGCCACATTTCGATGACATCGTCTGAACACTATAGGGTACCGCTAGTGCGTTCTTGTTTCTTATTTGTTTTTCTTTCACTAAGATCTTAAGCCATAGCTAGGTTTGCAACGGAAGCTTATTAGATTATTACGATATTTGAAGCGTATAGATTGCATTACTTATTCATATGTCTGTTGTCCAGTTGTATTTAAATATTGGCTCATCTAAGTATTTCAAGGTGTTTGAAAGCACCTATTCATCTCATCGAATTCAACAGGTAATGCCATTGATGGATCACCAGAGGTACATGCATGTTGCTCCTGTTTCGCAGCATCAATCTATCATAGAATATGGTGCGCATCAAATTGGTGGACGGGCAAGAGATGGAAGTCAGGATGGATCATTAGGATTTGGGACAAACAGCATGCACGAAAATTATGGTGAGACAATTTACTAATGGAAATCTCTCAAACCTCAGTCAAATCTGCAGACAAATACGGTAAGTACGTCGCAACACCCGGTCCTTTACTGGGAAGAGAGAGCGAGGTTGTCAAACAGCATACATTTACTTCCATGCAATAACACACATACAACAATCGTAGCTGACGTTTCAGAATCGCCTTCTTCAGAGCCTGGAAGGGTACACTAATACGCAGCTACTAGGTCAAACACTTCAACAGCACAAACAGAAAGATGAAAATCTGAGCGATAATTACAAGATCTACGACTTCTCGAAAAAACCCACCGCTTTTTTCATCTGTCCTCCACCGAGGAAGAACAGCCGCTCAGAGTCGCATATGGCATATAATTGGCATATAATTGGCATATGGCAATGCCGAGGTTAATAGAAAGTCGATCCTGGGTACTAGAAATCAATTTTTAGTTGGGTTACTTACGTATAGTGTTGTGTTTTAAAACTGTGAAGTAAAAGCTAGTCATATTTGGATTGAGACATAGAAGCTGACTGTTTGATGGTGAAGGCGATAAAAGTCATCAAAATTTAGCTGGGATTTAACGTTTTATAATTATTACTTTCTTACCCCTTTTTTTGCCGAATCACTCATCTAGGTACTTTTTTGATGGAACAATCAATTTATTGCCAAGTATACACTTCTATGAACAGCTAATTTTGTCTATCAAACAAAGTTGAAGCAGTTTGTTCAGGAACATTGAGGCTTCATCAGGCCCATGTCACGCGGACGTCCATGGTTGGTAGTGGTGGTGTCAAGAACGAGGACAGAGCGGATTCACCTGGATTTCCTCTACCACCCCCTCAACTCAGTTCCCATTACGGCTATGTTGGAATAACAAGATCGGACGGTATGTTCTTTCTGTACCTTTTTATCTAATTCTTGTGTCTTTGACAAATACATTTTTGTACTTCGTTTTCTTGCCGATTAGTTGTTGATGTTTGCCAGATCTCCCTCCACCAGCAATGCAAATGCTCAATTCTACTCACGAAGATGACCCTCTTCCACCTCCACCGAATTCACATGGAAGTTTTTTTGACGCGAATGCAGACTGGGTACCACAAAGTTACATCGAGAAAGGTGAAATATTTCTGTTTTCACAACTTCTGAAGGGAAGAATATTATGTCCAAAAATGAATAGTGATCTTCTCAACTTTGTTAGATCTGCAGGCTTATTTTTGAAACCTTCACTATTGTTGGTACGAATTGTCAACGTTGCTTATAACGCACTGATTAGAGGTGCTGTGCACTACAAAGAGAAGAATCTGTCGCTAGTTCAATCCGGCGCCACTTGCTTACCAAGCACTCCATCCTGCATCATCGCTAAATTGGTGTCAAATTTGTCTTAGAGGACATAATTGCTGACTCAGTACATCTATAGGCCCCAAAAATCATCGTGTAAGCCAGATACACATTCAATCACCTGTTACGATGGTTGCCTCCCAACAGTTTACTCCGTCATCGTGGCTGGGAGGTGTTAATGGGTGTCGGGCTGCGATGAACAGCTAGGGGTTTCATCTCCCTGGCAGGGTCTCTCAAGCTAAGAACGAGTGCGGCGTTTCCAGCAGGAAGCCTAGCTAGGAGTAAACCCATACCAGAATCGACCACCGTCCTGGTATCAAAGTAGTCGCATAGTGGCAAATCTCCCTCTAATCCACAAGGGCTGCGACTGTCTGTGGTGGTGAAGACTTAGGCACACTTTGGCCAGGCTGACCTCAGCATTCCAGGGAACCTCAATGGTTTAACCAGCAGAACTCCCAAAAACGGAAATCATGCTAGGGTCCACACAACCAGTGAAGGCGGGCCATCCAAGTATTATGTGAGTTAGTTACGATGGTTGACGAACTCTTGGAGGATCCTTCAGCGATTGATAAGTACCTGATACTTTGCCCTTTATAGTCACTGTTGCAAATATAGTCTAGCTACCATAATACCGGCATTATGGTAGATTGCGCTTCTTTGCGACTATAGGTCTGTTGTTTCGCTCTATGCAAACTCAGTTATTTACCTTATTATACATGGATCTTTTCTTACTCGTACTAAGGTCAGTTTGCCTTTCTATAGTCATTGCCTTTAACCATTACTACTTGATTTTTTATTACTTGTTTGTCAGTTTATCGTATTTAGCTATCGCTCTATATGACTACGACGCTGACAAACCAGATGAGTTGTCCTTACGAGAGAACTGCATTGTATACGTGCTGAGGAAAAATGAGGACGGCTGGTTTGAAGGCGTGTTGGATGGAGTGACAGGGCTTTTCCCGGGAAACTACGTCCAAGCGGTTTGACCTTACTGCACGATTTGGAGTGTGTAAATAGGTAGTTTAGTAAGTAGTATCCATTCCAATAATGTTATTACCAGTCTAATTATGATGCGAAGATTCTTATTTGATACAACTCCACATAAAAGTCTGAAGGACGGTTGCTTGATGTTGCGTTTTATCACTTTGACTATCATCTCTTCACGGGTGTAGACTCGCTGGAATTTTAAATATATTTTGGGTCACTAATTTACGTATAGAGCGTGATAAATATATTTTTCATAGATCCATATACATGTGATAGACACGATTTGCTGAGTAAAGTCTTCCTTGTTGAATGATCTTTTTTTTGGGTGTTGCATCTGATTTTAAACAACAAAGGAATAATTTCACTATTTGCTTGAGAGAGAAGTTCACTTAGTGTCGATACGAAAAGATTCTCCTTCATGAACATCAAGAAGCCAGTAGCTAAACTGCTGCAAAAATTTGAAAGGGTAATTTTTATTGATAGTCAAAATGTATTTAGACGGTTGAGTGTCACTTGCTTCTCACGCGAAGTGACTTTATCCCTTTTCATGTTCATTTTTTTTCGCGTTACGGCCTGCTTGGAATTACTGATTATATGACATACACCCTGGCTAAAAGCTGTTTACCCATCGGTTCTCTTGTTTTAATTAGTCTTTACATAAAATAAGTGGAAGTCCGTTATACGTAGAAGCCGAAATCGAGTCCTTTGGACCGCCATTTCCCTGTCCTAGTCAAACACGTTCAACTTTTCGCGATTATAATGGAGATTTTAAGTATTCGCCGGAATCAGAAAAAGGTGGTGCACAACTTTTTACGATAGCGCTCATGGTGTAATTTTGATATAAATTTTCTGCCACCATTAATAAGGTCGATATTTTCTTGAATTAGTAAGCTAATGCAAGTCTGATGAAAAAGTCTTACTCCGCTAACGTTTCGAAGTCGTCATTCTCTGCAGAGCCAGTTTGATCCAAGTGAATAATCCATCCACAGGTGGTTGTCCTTGCGATTTGAGTGTGCTTTGTCGCATTTTGTCGAATCCGTGTTGAACTGAAGCACCACTCGGATGAGAATCTCACTCAGCGGTGTCGTTTTTTACAGGACAGGTGTTGGTCTGCTGTCCTATTCCAACATGGTCTGCTTTTTGGAGGAAGTACATTCTGCAGCAGTTGGTAATAGTTAAAACATAGCGATAGTCCCTAATGATATTGATTCTCCATATACTAACTATTATAGTACCGACTGCTCAAAGATATATATCCACAAAAAGGAGATCGTATTGGATGACGACAATAGATCAACATCCGTCCTGTTCAAAAGGATACCGCTGAGTTAACTTCTCAATTCGAGCGGTACTCCTTCCACTGGGTTCGACTCGATGCGACAATGAACACAAATCGCGACGGCGACCGCCTGTGAAACATTGACTCGAATCAACCTGGCTGTGAAGAAGACGAATGCGCCAAAGCATTAGCCAAATAAACCCTTTTTTTTAATAGCCTCGTTTCAGCTAAGTAATCCAAGAATATTGATTATTAACGCCGATGTAAGAAGGGTGCATGTGACACAGTTGTTGGAGGCGCCACTGCGACACAGATGTGGAGTCGATCTTCCGTCCATGGCCCACCAAGCCTTCCATCACTCCGGGATCGGCAAATTGGTACCAGACTTGTCTGGGAGGATAGCAGCACTGGCTCCATACATCGGCAGGCCACCGCGAGCTATTGTATAGGCCAGATATGCATCTGTTCACCTCTAAGTATACTTAATGAGGTCGAATTCTTGGCGCATTGTTCAGGAATTGATCAGCACTGTAGAATCTATTCTTTTACCCTTATACTGCTTTTCAAACTTGATAGGTCTCTGATCGTTTTTGTTCAAAATTGAATCATCGGAAAGGCCATCCGAATCACCTATAGTCCCGTTTATCGCTGAGTGTCTTGAGCGGGCGCTAGTAAGTCCTCCATTTTTCCCTGTCGCGTGCAAGAGTAGCCCAGTAGGTGCGGCTCGCTCTAGGGACTCATCGAGCATCATAATTTCTTCTAGGCTCTTCGTGAAGAACTCTGACTGTCGGGTCGGTGGTCTTCCTGCAGTACGTTTGACATCCCGAGGAATCCAGTCACTAACGGCTCTTGTCCATCGGTTATCATTCATACGCATTACGTGTCCGGCACACCTTATCTTCGACTGTTTGGCGTATAGAACGGCATCTTTGATTTTTGATCGTTGACGCAGGTCGGAGCTTCGGATCCCTTCCCATACTTGTGCGAAACGAGATACTCCAAGCATGGTCCCTTCTTCAGCGCGTTCAATAACGCTGAGTAATCTTTCATCCTGTTTACGTAGCGACCAGGTTTTCGACTGACACGTTAGGGCAGGAAGTACAGTTGAGTCGAAAAGGTGGGCACGGAGTCAGGTGTTCTTTGTTCTCTTCACTACATCCTCGATCCTTTTGAAAGCTCCCCAGGGCGCTCGTTTCCTTCTGCTCACCTCTGGAGTTAAGTCGTTCGTCACATTGATTTCACGACCTAAACAGACATAATTGGAGCATTCGGAGGCATTCGTTCCATTGGGTGTGAATGGGGCATACAAAACCATTGCGTGTTACCATGGATGATCTCGGTCGTCATAATAAACTTAGACAGCCGCTCACCCTGCTCGTTCCATTCTAATCCATGGGTCCCAACGTGACGTTCTTCAGACATTCTTGCTCTAGTCTTGGCGTTGAAATCACCAATGATGACCTTGAAGAATGTGTGGTCTTCTCTGTAGAACTTCTCCATGTCCATATAGAACGCTTAAACTTCGTCATAGTTTGATGTCGGAACGTAAGCGACGAAGATAGTCAAAGCCGAAATTAATCCACATCTTCTTAATCGTAAACGTTCGACCCGCTTTGTTAGTTGTTTGAATGCATCGATGTTCATGGACAAATTTCTGTTGACGAGAATGTCCACGCCGCTGACTCCTCCACTACCCCATGTTTCGAGGAACAGTTCTTCTCCGGTGTCATAGACTGCGTTGAATGGGTGACGTCATCTCGTCTCGGCCAGGTCGATGACGTCGTACCTCATCTTACTTGCTTGCTTGAGGAAGTCTTCATTCGAAGACTCAGATGCAAGTATACGTGTATCATAGATACAAATCGTCACCTTAGTTCTTTGCAAACCAGGCAGCTTCCATTGGCCCTGTGATTTTCGCAGCTTCTCCGTACTCATCCTACCCAACGCTGCGAATTGGGGCTCTGTCGAAGTCAGGGAAATGAGGCACGTTTCTTCCACTGTTTTTAGCTTTTTGATACCCACGACATAGCTTGACAGGCTCTCCCAAAGTGGGCATGGAGCTTATTTGTTGGAGGCGACTGCTAACCACCTCCCATATGCTTCCCTGTCACTTGATTGCAGGCTTTTGGCCGAATTGACTCGTAGAATACAATCCACACAAATGAGAAAACACCCGCGCACGCATGCCTAAATATGTCCTCGTAAATATAGAAGGTATGTGCAAAATCGGCGCAGCAGAAACAGGGAGTTCATCCCTTGAATCCACCTGCGTCTCAGGGAAGCAAATATCGTTTTTGGTCCGCGATTAACCCCCTATCCGCCACCTGGGTGCGCGACGTAGCCTCGCGACTAACTGGCCATCGGGATCCCTCACGTGAGGGTGATCCGTGGGGAAAACTTATAGCAGGAAGAATTGGATTGTTGGTGAATTTCTAGTGGTTATTCTTGGTTAGTGTGTATAGCTACGTTTAGATCGAGTTTTCATTCGCTTTTTTTGTTCTTCCCTTGAAAGCATCTCTTGAGTCTGGTCCATTTTCACGTCGTCCGAAATATTCGCTATCTCACCGCTATCTCGGATTTAAGGAACACTTGATTCTTAACATTTACAGTGAATGAACAGAGTGGATTTACAATTTAGGTGTTTTGTGTAAGAAGTTCTGTGTCATAGGCTGGACTATTTTAGAGAAAAAAAACCGTTGCGCCACAGTAATACTTAGTGGTTGATTTCAAAGTCAAAGGTACTGCTCGGCGCTTGTATCCATGTGTTTACTAAAAAGGATAAAGCTCCCGGCGTTAATCAATCCCTGAGGGATGCGTCATGCATTCGACTTCATTAGGTATCGTTGGAGGTGATTGAATGCATATCTGGCCTTTACAATGACTCGCGGTGGCCAGCCGATGTATCGAGCCAGTGCTGTTATCCTCCCAGGCAAGTTTGGTACCATTATGTAATCCATGTGATTATGGCATGTAATATCTACAGAAAGATATAATTGACCATGTAAAGTCATGCCATACAAGTACCTCCTAACTTATCCGCATTATTGCCACCTGTAGGTTATAGTGAACTTTCGGCCTCAGTGATATGCTCATAATCGTCGAGAAACTGCTCAGTTTAGTCCCTCTTCACACCTTTAGAAAATACAAGTAATATGGTCCCACGCAGGAAAATATACCAAATTATTCCGTAAGGTAGAGAATCTGAAATCCGAGTTTTTCTTCTTTTCTTGTAGTTATTTTAAATCATATTTTTAAGTCCATTATTCATGCCTAATAAGGCGCTTGTGGCGCTGTGGTCGGAGGCGCTCCGCAACACGCGCTTGGAATCGATCCCGGCGCCTATGGCCCACCAAGCCCTTTATCACTCCGGGGTCGGCAAATTGACACCAGACTTGTCTGGGAGGATAGCAGGACTGGCTCGATACATCGGTAGGCCACCTCGAGTCATTATAAAGGCCAGCTATGCATCCAATCACCTCCAAACGATGCCTAATGAAGTCGAGTCTATGGTGCATCCCTTAGGAATTGATCAACACCGAGATCCTTAGAGCTTTCTGTTTATGCCTAGGACGCTGAGTGTAATGTTTTCGATGGACTCAGATATATTTGGACTCAGAAGGTGATAAATGGTATATACACAATAACAATTTGTAGTAAGCGGTAAGTGGGTCAAGAAGCTGTTTCGTTCCCGATGCGA